>VWYE01024128.1:5716-84160 GCA_013398995.1 Alaudala cheleensis
TATATATATATATATAAATTTTTTCTTTTTTTTTTGTTAATGCCCATGATGTCAGATGCATTATAGACCTTCTTGGATTCCTTATATGGCTGATAATTTTAATGCAAAAGCCAAAAAGAAGCTACCTTCATTTTCATTTTTATTTTCTTTTTCGGTATTTAAACTCTCTGCTGACAGCTCTCAAAAAATTTGCTTCTTCTAGTAGGTGCCTACTGTCAAGTGATCATTCTTGCTTAACATTTATGCAAGAGACAAGCTTTGCTCTGCTTCTGCTTCTAACTGAGAATGCATGACAAATGAGAGCTTCACAGTTTTTTTGCTTAAAGACTTATTGAGAAATCTCTACTTCTTTCCTCTTCCTTCTGCCACCTATACACAATCTTTCCTAAGGTGAAACAAAGCAACGTTTCCCAGGTATGTATATTTGTTCATATATATTTAAATTAAGTTTTATATATTTTTATAAATTTACACTAAACACAATTTTTGGTTATCCTCTGCCTTTCCCACAGAACTTGGAGAGGGGTGAGGGAAGCTTTTTTTCTTGCAATTTTTGTAATTTAAGATCAGAATCTTTTTATAGAAAAAAATGCAAAAGTGATTTTCTCTCATTTTGGATGATTATGTAAAACTTGATTTCAGAGATTACGTGATAACTGTTGATTATTTCATTTTAAATTTTAATACAATGATGAACTAATCCACTAATCCTTACTGAAGGCAATGGTAGGAACTTTCAGTGCTGCATCAGAACAGCAGTTCAGCAGACACTCACAGTATGTCAGAAACATCTACTCCTACAACAAAATATAATGGTTCGTTGAGTTCCGAATCTTCAGATGCCTAACATTGGTACTTCTATTTCTATCAAATTAATTATAAAGCACAAATCTTATTCATTTGAATAGAAATTCTTAATGCAGCACAATATTATGCATATCATTTGTAGAACATTATAGCTGGATAATTTTCTGAAAAATTCCACATTATGCTTGAGAATATTTAAATGCCAGAAAAATTAAAGCATGTGAAAAGCTCCCTGCAACACTGACAGAAATAAAATGTAACATTTTATGATGAATTTTCAGGGAAATGTACTGCATTTGATTATTTTGGGTTTCAAAAATCTCATTGAAATTTTCTGCTACTGAGGAATGAAAGACTGGCACAGAATCAATAAATATTCAGAGAATGTAAAGACCTCAAAAGTATTCTGTAAAGAAAACATTTGGGCTGCTTAACATATGCATGCTTTGCACACCCTTTTGAAACAAGGAATTGGAATAAAAATGTAGTTTTTAGAACTTACACTTTTTCTGGTCTTCTAAGGTTTGATTAGTGAGATAGTGGATACCCAGTTCATTGGTAAATAAGATCTCAGGAAAGAACAGGGTCTTCTTTGATTGTAAGATCCCTTATTGTGAGAGATTCCAGAAACCAGTGGCATGACATTTTCAGCCTCCAGTACCTCCAGGCACAGTTTATTTGCAGGAAATAGATCATCCCAAACTACTACATCTGGCACAGCCTACCATAAAACAGGTGGTCAAGATGCAGCAAATCATAATTGTATGAGATGCAGGTGTAGACAGGGAAAGGAAAAGAAAAGAAAGGGTCAGACATATATATGTTTTATGTCTGGTATATTAAAAGTGACATGGTGGTTTTGGGGTATTGGTTGAGGCCATGTTATGTAAGGTTAAATGTAGGATACTTCACCTAATTCATAGCAAATTAGTGGCTCCTAGCATGAGAATTCTTCTCACACAAACTTAATATCTACAGTCTATTTTATTGCATTTCATCTGGTCAATTTAGTCTGAATTCCTAATTAATGCAAATAATGGAACTTTAGAATGTATAGCTCAAGTATCCATTTTGATTCTACAATTTAAGGGAGAACAGCTGTAATTTGGCTTTACACAGGTAACAAGATAGCTGAGATTAAGTTTATCTCTAAACCCTTCATTATGTCCACATAAATAATCTGTATAAGGATTACTCACTTAAGGTATGCAAAAGTGGTAAAGAAATGTGGACCTATCATAGATACATTTGAAAAAACCATAACAATTCATCAAATTCCTGACTTCACTGCAGAATAGACTTCTCCCTTGAGATCTGGGGTACAGTGCTTCTATTACATGGGGACAGATGAAGTTGTAAAACTATCCTTAGGATGCTATTCTGTCTGCCTTATCAGTAGAGTATATGATCTCCCCAAAATTGCCATGCTGGAGCAGGTGGATTCCTGAAAGAAGGTTGTGAGCCCATGAAAAGCCCATGCTGGAGCAGGTTCCTGGCAGGGATCTGCAGATCTGTGGAGAGAGGATGCCTTGCTGGAGCAGGTTTCCTAGTAGGACTTGTAACCCTGTGGAGGACCCCTGCTGCAGCAGGCTGTTCTTAAAGGACTGCACCTCATTAAAGAGTGATGCACGTAGGAGCAGTTCATGGAGAGCCCCCATTCCCTGTCTCCCTGTGCTGCTGGCTGGGAGAGAGGAGGTAGAGCTTGAGAAGAAGGAAGAGAAGGGGTGAAGATGTTTTTTAAGATTTCTTTTACTTCTCATTATCCTGCCCTAGTTTTATTAGTGGTAAATTCAATTAACATCCCCAATTTAAATCAGCTTTAGCCATGATAGTATTTGGTGTGTGATCTCTCCCTTTCCCCGTCTCAAACCATGAACCCTTTGTTACATTTTCTCTCCCCTGTACATTTGTAGAGATGAGTGAGTGGTTTTGGTGGGTGCTGAGCTTCCAGGCAGGGTCTGCCCACTGCACATGGCATAATATTTTTTACTCATTCTACTGTTATAGTTTGACATTCAAAAAGCACTCGCTTTTGGCAAAATAGCGATAACAAAAATACCACAGAATTACAGGCAGATAGTATGTCTTAGAAAATTCTTGTTTAAAAAAGATTAAATTGTTAAAAGTTGTTTGAATTCCATTCTTGCACAACACTATAAGTTAAAAAAACACTTTGAAATAGCTATTTGATAACTTGTTTTCTAAAATATTAGATTTTACAATATTACCCCCTACTACCCCAGTTATATATAATTTCATAGATTAGCAAAAACCAATTCATTAAATTAGTTAAAATCAAAATAAAACATGTTATATTCTCCTAAATTGCTGTTATTGACATTTGATTGCCACTAGATTAAATCAGTTCTTAGCCATTGTCATTTAGATTACATCTGTTTTTAAAGAGTTGTCCCAACAAAAATTGCACTTGAATTATTAGATGACTGTTTTACAATTTCTCTGCTGGAAATGCACATCACACAATGCAAGTATAGAATCTGTAAAACATAAAAAAAACTGTGCAATTTTAAAAATGCTGTCACCTAAAGAGTGACAGAATTTTATTCCCATTATTGGTGGGATTTCCTTGGACTTCTCTGCCAGAGGGTCTGTAAACCACAAAGATTTTCCCCCATAATGCATCCTGTGATGAATCTGTAGACAGCACTCAATGCTCCAAACTGTATTTGCATATGTAAGGCTTATCAGTTCAAACAGAATTTCAAAACTGAACATATTTTTGAGGTCGTAACCTTAACATATTTGGAATATTACCCAACCAAAAGAGATGAATGCTCTTGCTCTTTTGAAGATGACAGCACAAAAAACAATCCACGGCAATATCAGTAGAATATGTAGAACTAGACAAAAATGTTTGTTCAAGGAATTGTTCTCTGTGTTTAAACCCCATCGTCAGGAAACATGAGAAGAAGACATAAGATGGGACAAAGAATACTGGTTTTTTTCCTGCACACACATAACCTGTAGTTAGGCTGGGGAACTTTTTCACGAAAGTTTACATAATACAAAGGAATGCTGTGTTAGCTTATGAAAAAGAAAACAGTTTTGGGTTGCATAGGCGCTTAATTAGACAAAACACAATTTTTTGAAGGACAAAGATTATTAGAGGGAAATATGTGCTTTCCCTTTCCTTGTGCCCTTAATGATAGACTGACATTTGACTGCTATCCGAGGTAAGATGTTGATTTAACCCAGTACTTTAGACCTGATGTTTTTATGTTCAAGAAGAAATGTTCAGGCCAAGAACTGGAAATATCCCAGGCATTAGTATGATCTGAAGACCTCTGCAGAAAGTTAGAGCACTTGCTGAACAGAACTTGCTGAACAGGCTAGGAGTCTGACAGCAGTGATGAAAGCAAGAGCTATGAAATTTTAGGTTTTACACCAAAAGAGTTTCAGGAGATTTCTCTAAACAGAAATGGCTTAAAATTTGCTTCCTTCATATAGGGCAAAAATAGATGAAGTATTATTATACTCAGTATTTTATTTGAAAATGTCCTATTTCTGACTGAAGATTGACACATTGAATGAAAGCTCTCTAAAAAAACCAGTGACATATATGCTATCAAAATTAATCTTCTCCATGTACTTCAAACAAAAGCACCATGTTGCCTAAATCTAATTCTAGTTTTCATGCTTGTATCTTCTAGAGTTTTAGTAATTTTTTAAAAACTACAAAGATTCATTCAGCATTTTTTGAAAACTTGCAATCAAAAGTGTATTTTTCATTCCTGGAAAAAGCATCTTAAGTGCAAAAATGCTTTTAAGATTGGAATTATTTACCCATCTTTAAGGTTTGAAAATGCTTCTTGTTATTCTATGTTACTGTTCCATTTCTCTTCCTATACTGGGAACATTGGGTTTGATTCTGTGTCTTACACAAAATCATATGGGAAGTGATTTTCCTTTCTGAAATTCCTGAGACAAGTTTCAATTCTAAAAGAGTGAAAGAAAGAATATTTTTTCCCCTGCGAAATACAGTTCAACAGAAATACTTACCCAAAATCTAAATCATATTTGAACTGGACCTTACTATTTTATCTGTCATTTGAGTAAATGCTAAAATTTTATCTACCAAAGAGTCTGAATTTCATTTTCTCCATCCCTCTTTCTGTTCCTATTTCCCTCCTTGCCTTCCTCCCACCCACCTTCCTCCTTTTGGCTGAACATCCGTCTATCCCATCCTTACTTTCTTTCTAGAGAACCAAACAGCTGATATTGGTAGGAATAACCATAAGTCTGTCTAAAAAAATAGTTTATAGAAATTATTAACATTGTGGTCCCTCTCCTTTTTCAGTTCAGCCAAAGCATAGTGTTACAAGTGCTAAGGACATTTATCAAGGCAATCTGCAGTTGATGCATTTTTATATCCTTTTCTGTTTGAGCTCAGCCAAGGAATAGGATTTGCTCTGAAAATAGTAAAGCCCAATAAATCAAGCTAGACTGTTTTGCAATGTATTTCAGTATTTAATCCACTATCAGCAAGCTTATACACCATAAAATTTTCTCCCCATTGACTGCTCCAACATCAGGATTTGCACAAAGCACAGAGCATAAATTTTACATTATTGACATTCAACAGATTATATGCCCAAGGTTTTGCAACCTGATAAAACAATAGAGTTCATAGAGAAAATGTTTCCTGTAAAGAATACAGAAACTGCCAGTGTAATTTTATTCACCAAAATAATTATTTTAATAATTTCATAATTTAAAAACCATCATTATAAAACCTGAGGGTACATTCATGTACACATGAACAAGTGAGAATTTCTGTTTCCAACAAGATGGGAAAAATAATAAATTATCACAAACATATAAAAAAAAATAGGTACAACTTTGAAAAAGTCTTTGGCATCTTTGCCAGGACATAAACCTGAATCCAAAGGAGCATTTACAAAAAAAAAAATTCTGAAATACTTTGATAGAATTGATTGCAAAATTTGTTTGTGAAAAGTATGTTTTATAACACTGTTACTAGCAGTCCCAAGTAATGGTGCCATGCACTTTTTGGCTTGAAAAGGAGTAAAGGGTCCTGAGAAATGGTCATAAATGAGATTGGCCATTTGCTGCCATCCATTAAAAGCAGCCAAACCTGTGTCCCAGACAGCAACAGGTATTAAACTATACAAGCAGAATTGTGAAGTCACAACTAAGTAACTGCAGAATTTTTCTGTTGTCTTTGTTATTTAGGATGAATCTCTCATAGGATGCAATGTCTCTCATGCTCATGAGGAACAGAAAAGAACTGCATGTTCTTGCATCCTTTTTATTTGTGTCAGAACAAGTATTCCAATCTTTTATTTTTCTCAAGCAGCTATTTCTTTACATTCTATGAGGAAAAAAGCTAAACTCAGGAACAATCAGATTATAGCATGTTTCAGGTCTTAATTTGCTTCTTTCATGATCCTGAAGCCCAGAATGCTCACTAGACTTTAGCTTCTGTTACTAAAGCAATGGGGGGAAAAAATCAGTGATGTTCAATTTGGTGTGTTAATAAAAAAACCCTTGGGCTTTCCAGTAAATGTATTATGATTTTGAGACAGCTACATTTTGCAACTTATGTTAAGGGAGTTCTAGCACACATCTTGTTGTAAAAACTAGTTTCCACTGGAGATACATTTAGATGCCCATCTTCTTATTCTATTTTATGCAATGGTGCATTTTTTAATATTTAAACACATAGTTGGATTTCTTCCTGAAAAGCTTTTAAAACTTGTCTTCTGTTATTCTCACAGTTACAGTGTAAGTGCATTACTGTCTTCCAGTACTCAAATATAAGATTTACTCATGATGAACATTTTGATCTTTCAAAAGACAAATTCCCTGTACTATTGTTCTCTCTAAGATTTAAAATTCTGTAAAGGCACTACATAATTTTTCTCAGAAGTTAAAATGGGTATCACAATTATATTAGTATTTAATTAAAGTATCCTGTGTTTTTGCCAGAAATAATTACCATGTCAATGTGATAATTAATAATAAAAATTCAAATTGTCATATTTAATGCCTTTCATGTATTTGTAATTGTCATTGGCTGTTTCAGGACCTTAATTTTAATTAAAAATAAACAACAATGAAAGTATTTAGCATTTTCAGATAAAATATTAATTAGTTTGTTGTGAATTATAGTGTCCAGTGGGAAATAGGGAATTTGCTAAGCTGCCCTAATTGCCCTACAAAGTGTCTGTAAAAAATTAAGTTTCATGAAAGACATTTCAGTTATTTGACAAAAAGCAGAACTGCTGGTTTATTCAGTGCAGCAATTTTTAGCAGTCTAGCAGAAAGTAATGGGATCATTAAAACTAAATTCTCCTCTCCTGTCTGCACAATAGAGCAGTTATTATCTATTCTGCTCTTCTTTCTTGCAGAGAACTTTTATTGCTGGCACTGGTGTTTCTACACATGCAGAAGGATCAGAGTGGCCCTATGAATCTGTTCTGTTCACATGAAAGAGGAAAATTTAGACAGAAGACTCTTTTCTTTCAGTCACTGAATGGAATGCCAGCTGATACCTGTTGGAAATTCACATAAAGATTGAGAATAAACAGCTGGGACTATATGTCCTTAATTTCCATGACAAAAAAAATAATTTTTGTCTGTCTCACAGGTTTTTAACATAGCTCACTGTTGTAATAACTTAAGGGTTGCCTGATTCTACATTTCCTAGATGTTTTGTGATGTTATACCCTTGGCTCAGCTTATTACCATGAAAAACTAAGCCAGACTGGACCCCAGGACAGAAAATGCTGTCCTAATTTCTCAGACAATGTGAATGTGTCTAAACTGAGAGTCTAGGAGACATTTCTCTGTTCAAGGTACACCACTAATAAGCTTTAACACGTGAGAGACATGGAAGCACATATTTATCTTAATTTTTTTAATTGCAGTCAATAAAGATACTGGAAGTTATTCATGCAAGATAACTGGGTGTCTAATTGAAGTATTCAGAATTTCTCTCATATGCTCTGCCCAGTTTGGTGTAAGCACTCAGTGTGAGGTCTGTCATAATATGCTGTTCAAAATATCTCACTTTCCCATAATTCAGAACATGTTTCTTCCTTTACTTAGAATATACATACTGATTTACTGTGGGACATACAGAATTGGGTCTTCTCTCTGGTATCCATCCAACCTTATCTCTATTATTTACATTTCTCTCTATTGAGTTTTTTTATACACTTGTCATGACAATTAGTTGTTTTACCCTTTTTTCTCTCTCTCTCTAAACCTCCCAAAACCTCAAAAGCTATAACCACCATAAACCTCATCCAAACCACACACACACACAAAAAAAAAAAAAGGACAAAAAGGCAATCCTCTGAAAAAAAACCATAGACATATTTCTGGATTTGTTTATCACAGAGATTAACATAAAGGAATTCACATTAACAGAAAATGCATGAAAAGAAAAAGAGAATTTCAGCATAGGATGATGTCTCTGGTATTCTCTATGTAAATCAGAAATAAAATGCATACACTTACAACTATATTTTATATGCTCTCTGAAAAAATTGAATTTACATGGATATCCTTCAAACAAGTGTCTCTTTAAGTGAGATGAAACATCAGTTTAAAACATATGCAAAGACAAGGCTTGTTGGGGTGTAATTTTAGTTCCACTGATGGCCAATGTTTAGACAATTGGATCCCACTCCTTAATTCATATGCAGCTATTTATGTATAAAATTTTAATCTGCTCTTTGAATATAGATTCCATCTATAAAATATGACACCATCACCACTCTGTGACTTAATGGATACATAGAAGGCTGAATGAAAATTCTGACTAATGAATCTAAGCAGCAAGTTACATAGACAAGGTGAATGAAACGTGACTTTTTTCTTTTCCCTTTTTTATGGCAATCCTGAAATGGAGAGTGTGATCATATAATTAAGGAGTATGTTATAAAGCATATGCACAAGAACCCTGAACTAACCTTTCATCTGACCTTAATGCTAGTATTTCCTACTGTACATGCTTAACAATTTACCACTCTCAGAGAATCTGAATGAGTGTACTAATATATATGGAACTTTTTTGTGGATCATGACAAAGCCATTTGGATCTTCCCTGACTGAATTTAATTAACAACTAAGTCCCAAAAGCCAGATACCAAAACAAAGACCCCAAGCAGCTTACCTGGGATAAGGAAACATAGTTAATATATACTCACAATAATTTGTTGAGAGTGAAAATAAAAAATTAAGAATCTGACTATGTCATTAGGATTACAGTTGTCACAGTACTACCACATACCCTCCCCAGTATTCTATCAATGCTTCTTCCCAATAACAATAATTTAAACTTATATGTGGAAGCTTTCCAGTTTACATCCTTATTTCTGCTATTTTACCCTTTTTGTGTTGTTCTGAGTTCCTAAGAAGCTGGGAAGGGTTGCAGCAAATTTTCAGTTTGACAAATTCTTTTCCAAGGGATGGTAGAGTACTAATGATCGGGAATTCTACCTGGCTTCCCCTAGAATTCACTGAGGACTACTTTAAGACATTTTCTAAGACACAGTATGCCTTGCTCTTTCTTCATACATGATCTTTTTTTTCTCTTTTTGATCCCCATAACCTCTTCACCCATCACTTTAAGTTGCATTCCTTTGATGGCAAATAAATGGTGATCCATGACCTGCATGAAGACCTGGGCTTTCTAGCTTCATCCTGTGCCTGCATTTTAAAGACTGCTCTCATGTATTATATTCTATAGTCATAGGTCACTCTGCACTGAATGGCTACTGGTCAGTACTATTAATGAAAGTAATGGTGATAATGGTTTAACAAAAAAATTGAACAAAACTAAACAACAACTAAAACAAATAATTTAAGAGTCATCTGCCTGTGGAAGTGTTGCTGTTAACTGATCTAAACCAAAAGTTCCTGGCAGATCAAGACATGTCCATACAAAGCAAGCCTCACAAATCCTAGTCCCAAATCCATGCTGAGTTAATGAAAAGCCTGAGGTCTGTTACTGGAAATGGAAGTACTATAATTAGAGGTCTACAGTGTTATGGTCTACACTAGTGCCACATTTCCATTTAAAGATAAAAAACTCTTTTTTTCCCCAGGAAAAATTATCTTAGAAATTGTACTTCTAGTTAATGAAAAGAAAATTATTGAAATGACAGAGTTGCTTTTATTTAACAATTTTCTTTTGTAAAATCTTTAAAGAAATAAAAAAAAATCCAGCAAATGGAGACCTAGCTGTTCAAGTGTAACTACTGCAGAAAGTTAATGGTTTATCCCAGAGTATACTGGAATGATTTGCCCTATTCCTTTTAGGGAAGGCTCCCAATAAAATTGTATTCAGAAAGCTGGGTTAGGGAAGGAGAGATGGAGTGATGATAAGATTTAAAGTTATGTTTGCAAGGTTAATGAAATTTGTCAGACTCAGATCTTAATGTGACTTTAAATAATTCAGCAACTTCCATGACATTTCAGATTATCAAGAAGAAATATTTTTCTTAATTCTGGTGCAGATGGCTTTACTTTTGCACAGTATAAAGCTGTTATCACAATGTATGCAAGTGCATTTGCAAGAGATTTTCTTATCTGGCTATCTGCTTTGACAAATATTTTCAACAACTACGTAACTATGGTGGATAAATATACAATGCAAATAGCTCTTTGATGATGTGTTACTAGGTCTTCATCTGAAAAATGTTGCAGCAATAGTGCTTTAGTAGTGTCCTGGTTTAGGGCAAATTTGGGAGGAAAACTTCAAAAAGGGTCCCTCTAGAAGGCAGATAGGTGACTCTAGAAGTAAAAAAAAAAGTATATTTGCCTTCTTGTATAACTTGTGTCATTGATGGTCTAGTGGTTTCTGAAAATTCTCTATGCCTTATTTTAAAAAAACCTAAAACAACAAACACAAAAATCAACAAAACAAACAAACAAAAACAACACAAGCAAAGAAATTAGTCTTATAACTATAGCTAGTCTCTACATGGAAGTTCAGCAGTATCAGAAATTTATTTATCCTGAAAGAGTAGATAGTTATTTGAGGTTGTTTTCTTGATCCTTAGAGATCCTTATGAACACAACTGGACAAGGCACAGTTATCCTTCTGTAACTAGACCTGCTCTGAGAGGGAAGTTGGACTAATTGATCATCTAGATCGCCTGAGGTCTGTTTAAAACAAAGATTTTATGATGAGCATAGGTTCCTAGTGTGATATGGAATCATTAAGGTTGGGAAAGACCTCCAAGATCAACAAGTTAAACCTTAATATGAGAACTCCAGAGTTATTCAAGACATCCACACATAGAGAGTAGACATGGTAAATGGCTTACGGGAAACAAATCATTCTGTAGTGTAAAAAAAAAAGAAGTATTGACAAGGGAAGCAGAAACTTAGTGTTTTCTGATGTTCAGGTTTCAGTAAAAAATTGTAATTTGCCAGTCTATAATTCCAGATAATAATTATGCCTTGGGTGATAACATGTTCTCCAAATGTTGTTTTTTCTGCTTAAGATGACAGTGTGCATCCTTTAAAGAACAGATGACAAAGATTTATTCTTCTCAGCATGCCATAGAATAAAACTAATAATTTTTTAAGACCTTAAACTAATAGTTAGAAGTATGCAGAACATCTTGTTAATGTGTTCTAGATATGCTGATAAATCCTCACACAACTATATTACATTTCTAAACTATGTAAGATAATCTCAGCAGGTTGTATACTTCTATATTACCATCCATCAAATTGGTCCATCTTGGCTAAAAGCAGCAGAAAGTAAAATGCCAAACCTACGTGATCAAGACTTTGTTTTGGAGGAAAGGCAAATGCTAAATGACCCAGAACTGCACTTAGGAGAAGCCAGTAGAACAAGGACAATAAAAAAGAAGGTAAGTTTTTAAAGATTAATAAAGAAATGTACCCACTGTTGTTCTGGGTTTCTCTTAAGGGATATGTTTATTCTGTAATAATCTGCTTAGTGGCTCTTTAAAGAACAATTTTGTGGCATATACTTTTATGAGCAGTCTCAGTATATCTGAAATATTTAGATGCCATCATATCACATCTGTTAGGAACAAGAGGCAACACTTTCTCCTCAGTCACACTTTCTGTAGAAATCATCATGTTATTCCTCATTCAGCAAAATGCAATGACTCTGGGGAACCACTAAGCTGTGACAATAAAACACAGCTAAAGGGGATAGGAAGCAGAATATCTTTTTGCCATGGAGATAAAAATACTCTCATAATCTGAACAGAAACCAAAGCCATAGACCAGGGACATATAAATACGTTATATACACCCAGCTGGAGACCAGCCCCTTGCACCTCGTATGTGTCTTTCTATTTTAAGTACCTCTTTACCAGAAAGATAATCAATACTTGGAAAGACTTCAGAAGGTGTGAAGGTTTGAAACAGGGGTATAGGTCTTAAATAAATTAAGTATATAATGCATGTCTTGAAGATTAAAAAAAATAAAAGTTACAGTATTGATACTGAAGACAGAGAAAGTATCTTAACCATATGAAAAAAATTAAAAATAAATTTATTTTCAAAAGAAGTTGTTATATAAAAGATTTTTTATAGTGAGATATAAAATAGCTTTGCAAGAAAACTAGAGAAAATTTCAGCTCTTTGCACACTTTAAATAACAAAATAAAAATAATATTGTCAAGCATCCTGCTTTTGCAGGGATTTACATCCAAAAAATGCAGCATCTATCCATAAAAGCTTTTTTAAAAGCTGTAGTCCCATTTGTAGTCCCATTTAAAATAACCCTAGCACTAGATTCAGTTCTATACCTATTTTTCAAATATTTTATTATACTAAATGCGTATTTCATGGCTCTGCTTATCACTTACAGCAGATGGGGATGATTTTTTCTCTGGCCTTCATATACAATTTTTAAGGTTTTTTTGCTTTCATATCAAACATTAGGTAGTGATCACAGAAAAAGATAGCATGAATAGCAGAACGTATAAGTTTTTTCACTGCTGTTCAAATCTGGAATTTTCCCTATTGATGTCTTGCTCAAGTACTCAGTTTATGTGATTTTGGCACAGGAAGAAATTCTCAACACATTAATTTTTGAGAAACTGCTAGAGGTTATTATTCTTCCCCCTTTGGCATGGAGATCATCAAATTTCATAGTGCTGAAAGTAGAATACTTGAGGCATACTTGATGTTTCTTGCTCCCTTTCCCTAGAACTTCAGAGCTGTTAGTGTTAGTCTTTCTTCAAGTATATATATATAGATTTCCTCAGTTTCAGAAACTGCAAATACTTTGTGAGCCGTAGTTTGTGAGTTTTTACAGTGGATACTTTACACGCACTTCAGATAAAATTTTGAGTGCTTGGGTGTATGTGGTTGCAATGGACAAAATTCAGTGACAAGTTGACACCTTATTCTATTTCAAAATACTTTCTGGGTAAATCATTATTCTTTTTCAGTGCAGTAGTTCTGCAAGCTTTTACCAAATACTCTTTGTATGGAGCTCTGTAAGATTTTCTTTGTTTGGCTTCTTTTCTCTTAACATTCCTTATCCTTATCTATGTAAAAATCTCTGATTCCATTTATTTAAATGTTTCCAATTAAAAAAAAAAAAGAAATGATAAGCATGTCATTGCTTCATTTTTGATTTTCTCACATAGGTATTTGAGATACTGGCTTTGTCACATCTCTGTAAAAAATCTTCCTGTTCCATTTTCTTTGATAGTTTTCAATCTGGTTTCCAACCTACCTGCTGTGAACACTTCTCACTTCCTTAAGATAATATAGCCTTCCTTTCGGTTGCCATATTTTTTGTTGATTTTTCTTTGGTTGTTTTTGGGTTTTTTGTTTTGTTTTGTTTTGTTTGTTTGGGGTTTGTTTGTTTTTGTTTTTTAGTTTTTTGGTTTTCTTTTTTAAAAGCACGTGTTACACGTAATTTTATTTGTGACACAATTCTACAGTATATGTTGCTGGTTTTCTTGCCTGTTTCTGCTTCAGTCTGTTAAGCTATCTCTGCATGCACATGGCTGTGTTATTGTCTGTGTTTCAGTAGTTTGACTTTAGGACCAGGTTTCTTGAGCAAGGCAGTACAACATCCAGCAGTTTTCCCTAGTCTAGTTATCAAACTAGCTGAGATGAAACCTTACTCTCAACATGGGCAAGGGATGGACCAGAGGGAAAAGTAATTTACAAAGTGTCTCAGGACACTGTGTTATTCAGAGAGCTATGTTGAACTATGAAGTGACATCAGAGAAAAGACATATTTTACCTTGGAGCATCTCTTGGAGGAGAGCCAAATCCAGCTACCTGAGTCAAGGTTGACACAACTCCACGTTCCCTGGACCACCAGTAATGAACTTGAGCTTGTATTCCCAGTAGGCACACAAACTCACATCTACAATACAGGTGCACATATAAACACACCCAGCTACACAGATCACACACAGCCCTCACATGAACACAGGATCAATGGCCTTATCCTGTGCCTGTCTTCCATCAGACATCCATTAGTACAAGATTTATCCATATGTATAATACAGATTGCCTCCACAAGCTGGATGCAGACACTTAGTCCCTCTAGTAATCACCTGGACATATGAGAGAGTACCTGAGGCCACAGTCACACTCCAGATCCCCTTTGTTAACACACATGTGCATGGGGAACCTACATACACACACACCCCCAGGCTGACACACCACAGATTCCCCAGGAGTTGTCCTTGAACTCATGCAGCAGGTGGTCATAGATCCTTATTCTGCCCATCTGCCTCCTCCTAGAGGGGATGCATGCATGCAAACATGCACAGACTCTATAGCCCCTCCAGCAGCTGGCTTTGGTCCCACAGATGGCCAGCTCCTCCCGTGGTCCTGGTCTTAGAAGCATCTCTCCATATCCTTCACCAGCCACTTCACCAGCTAGCCCGGTAGTCTAGCTTGATCTATCTAGTGATCACACTGTTGGCAAATCTTTAAATATCCCTCTTTCAGTTTTCTGGAAGAGATTCCATCATACAGTTATGGTGACTGACATTTTTTAACGTTACAACTCTCAGCACTTTAAGTTTATGAGATCAGTTTCTGTCATTTTCCACATTGAATAGTTTCCATGTCTCTTTCTTTTTTGTTCCTTTCTTGAAAGTGTTTCAGAGATAAGACATAAAAAGTAGATACGTCAGTCTAAGGAAAAAAAATGTACATAAGAACTAATCTGGCATTTACCCAATCAAAAAAGAAAAAATAAAATAAAATAAAAGCACTTTCCAAAACAACCTCAAACACTATGCATTTTATTTCTTCTCCTTTCCCTCCTTCTTTTGTTTTCTTCTTTACTAACATGAAAAGAAGTAAGCTCTAGGCCTTTACTTCACCAAAGCCATATCCAGAATACAGTACTTTAGATATTATGAACCAGATCTAAGCATTCTTTTATGTTCTGAGTTTTTAACAGCATAAATTTCCTCAACCATAGTAGTGAATTCATTCTATATGAACTAAAGAAATTTAGACATGTAAGAATAGGATTTTCAGCCCTACTTTTGCATATAATAAGGCTTAAATAAATTGATAAGAAATATTATAAAGAAGAACCTCTGGAAAGTAAAAGGTACTCTTCAGACTTTGCAGAATACCTTCATGGCTAGAACAATGGAAGCTATACCTAGCTAAGACAATCGAATTTCTGCAACTTTTGCAACTGTAAAAAATAATTAATACATGACAAATGTGTGACATAATTTGAACCAGCTTCTGGAGCCTTTCTATTCATTTCTTGGTTGCCAAGTGTATGAGATAAAACAGAAGAAATACTGAAGCAGACATTCATCTGACTGGAATGAATACTGGAAAGGAAGGGGAAGGGGAAGGGGAAGGGAAGGTTTTAGAGATAGAAAATTTATTTGTAAAGTATAAGATGTCACCATTAAATCTTTTGGTAACAATGTTGTAAATACTCAAACAGAAAGTAGGAGTATTTCCAAATTTCTAAAAGTAACTTCTATGACTTTTCAGTATTTTAGAGCCTAAAAATTAAGACATACTTTTCATAGGTAGCTTCTTGTCTACGGTAAGAACCAGGCAAAACCAGAACACCTCTATTTCTTATTACACCTACATAGGTTTATCTATTATCACTAAAAGTGTTGTATTTGAAGTGTTATCGGTAACTTTTAAGGAGATTAAAAGCTGCACAATTGGCACACTGTCCTCTAAATCTGGCTTCAGTTATGGCGCTAAAAAAAGTTTCTGTAAAAATTACAGGCTTTTCTCACAAGTCAGCTTGCACTAACATGTGTTAAAATATGAATAAAAGGTAAAAAATATGCTCCAGCAGCATGAATTCCTTCATATTAAGAAAATAAGGCCAAAAAATAATAGAACAGATCTATCTTTCACCATGGATATTATTCTACAAAACTGTTAGTTATATTTCTAATTTTTCTTCCCCTTAAAAAATTAGAATTTAATTCATATGGGGTTTATATCTGCAACTATCAGCTTCAACACGCTAGTTTTTGTTTCTTATGTTTCTCTTTATCATTGAATTTCAGAAAATCAGAGAGAATTCTGAATTAGAAAGGACCCATAAATATCATAGAAATCCAACTCCTGGCCCTGCACAGCACAATCCCCAAGAGTCACACCATGTCCCTGAGAGCATTGCTCAAAAGCTTCTTGGATTCTGTCAGGCTTGGTGCTGTAACCACTGCCCTGGGGAGCCTGTTCCAGTGCCCAACCACCTCTGAGTGAAAAACATTTTCCTACAATCCAACCTAAACCTCCCCTGACACAGTATCAGGCCATTCCCTCAGTCCTGTCCACTGGCCACCACAGAGAAGAGATCAGTATCTGCCCCTCCTCTTCCCCTCAGAAGGAAGTTGCAGACTGCAACGAGATATCTCCTCCGTCTCCTCTTTTCCAGGCTGAACAGGCCAAGTGACCTCAGCCATTCCTCATTTGGCTTCCCTTCAAGGCCCTTCACCATCTTTGTTTCCCTCCTTTGAACACTCTCTAATAGTTATAGATATATTTTGGCACCCAAACCATCCCCAGCACTCAAGGTGAGGCCACCCCAGTGCAGAGCACAGAAGGATAATCACGTCCCTTGCATGGCCTGTGATGCTGTGCCTGATGCCCCCCAGGACAGGGTTGGCTCTCCTGGCTGCCAGGGCACTGCTGACTCAGGTTAAACTTGCCACCAACCAGGACCCCCAGGTTCCTAACCAAGACACAGCTCTCCCAGCATACTGTAATATTGACTGGTGCTAAATGTAAGAAATTGGGAGATCTTAGAAGAGTAATAATGGCAGAAGATTGCCACAGAGGTTGGAAATTTGTAAACATAATCATAGCCTAGGATATTCAGGCATAGGAGGAAGACACAGACACAGTAGTTGTAAACCTGTAACATAATGATTTGATATTCCTTCTAATACCGTAACAAAAGATATAAAGAAGGACATTATTTATATGAAGAAGATATAAAGCTGTGTATATTTCCTCCAGTTTTATATGTTTGTTTTTCAAATCACTTACACTTTGTTGTTAATAAAATTCATATAAATTCCTACCAAACTCTTCTATTAACTGATTTTGGAGACTCTTTCCTTGGAATGATGAAATAATTATTCAAGCTTAGTAAATAAAAAAGCATTCAAACATAATAGGCATTGACATGTTATGTGGAAAAAAAGGATTTGTATGATTTGCTATGCACTGAGAAGTTCAAAAATATTTTCTTCTCGTGAAAATTTTTTCATTACATTTCTGAATCAATATGTGTTTTTGGAAGATACCTTTTTGCACATTATGTTGATGTGTAAATGTATAAAACCTCTACAAATAAAAGTTCTCCTCTGAAATTCTTTGAGATGACATAACAGCATTAGTTTGAACCCACAGAAAGAGCAAACAGCTTCCAGCAAGTGCAAAGCAGTAAGCTGATTATTATAATCATGTCTTAGGGTTTCAGGAGAAGCTATGCAGTCCATGTTTTCTGGTATGATGTCTTTTGAAGCACTAGCTACTTAGACAGGCCCATCAACATAACATATGAACAACTATGACTGTCCATCACATCACATTATTAACTATTGTGCTCTATTAGTATTGTTCAATCACATCAAATTATCGTTGCATTACCCCAAGATGATATTAAGGCTTTTAACATACTGCTAAGAAAGAAAATCTTTTAAATAATAAAACACAGCAAATAAATGTTTCTTGAGCTTGCCATAAGAACCAGTACTGGAAATATGCTCACATATTTTTATTTTCTTTCTTTTTTTTTTCCTTTTCATTGACTTTATTGTACATGTAAGCAGAATCTGAATTCTTTTGGGGTTAGAATATTTTTTTAAAGAAATGGCAAGTAGATAAATATTTCCTGTAGCCTCATAGATTGTGGAAGACTTATTGAGACATACTGCAGCAGAAACAGTTCCTTCCCTCTGGAAAGGATGGGATAATAGCAGCAAAACATGTCATTCCTGAATGAATCAATGAGATGTGTTTTGGAAAAAGTCAATTGCAAAGATAAATACTAAAGCATTAGGTGAAAAAAAAAAAACCTATCAAAAAAAAAAAAAAACAAAAAAAAAAAAAAAAAACAACAGAAAAGGAGCACGATAGATACAACATTCAAGGAATTCAACATTCTACAGATATAGAGGGGAAACTTGCCCCCCACCCCCAAAACAAAAACAAACCAAAAAAACCCCACACACACTTTCAAGAATTAATCTAGGAAATTTATACAAAATAAACATTCATTAAGAACTGAGGTATCTCTTACTTTTCAAAAATAAATTGAAGGAAAGTCTAAAATTTAAAAGAGAAATTTCTATACCTATTGGATCATCCTATGTATATAATAGAGAATGGTATTTTCCTTCAATGACAAAGTCCATGAAAAAATACACTGCTCTCTGGTAAAATTGGAATTTTTTCTAAAGTAATTTTTTTCAGAACTGTCATCAACTCCAATAAATCTTCTGGCTTCTATGAATGTCTGCAAAATTTTTCATTGAAGCTTTGTTCATGGATATGTAAAAGAGATTTCAGTATCACTGAAATACTTTGCATTTTGAAAATGTTGACTCATGGATTAGGCTTGGCAGAAGAACTCACACAAAATGCACAGAGAATTTAGACATAAGGAAATGTTACATTTTATCAAGATTCAACGGAAAATTGGCCCAGACCTTATTTTCAATCATTTTGTCATTCTTTCTCCCACAAGTTCCACTTGCAGACAGATGAGAGAAATGAAGTATATTCATCATACAGGTAATTCTTTCACTGCTTTGCTGCTCACAAATGTGAAGAATTTCATTCAAAGCACTGCATCCTTCACAGAAACAGAAAAGAAACACTGTTTTCCATATTTCCCCTTGGGTATGCTTTGCTCACAGAAGCCCATGTAATTTCTAATAAAGGTTATGGTGATACTCAATTCACATTAAAAAACCCCCAGAACAACAAACAAAACCAAACCAAGAAACAAAAAACCACCTTGCTTCCCTTTGGTTAAACTGAAAATTTCTGTTAATTTCAGATTCAGTTAAAAAGACACTTTGGATGAGGTTAATAATCGTATTCAGTCTCTGAAAGAAAACAAGTTCCTTTATAAGACAGACAACTTTTTGTACAACATAATGGACTTAGAAAATGATGTAATTACAGGCTTCTTATGCTTTATAAGTACCACTCTCAATCCTGCTTTAAAGGAAACAGGGAAAACAACACCAGTACATTTGAACACTTCTTGGCTGTTTTTTGCATCCCAATAACAGACCCATATTTTAGAAAATACCCACTAATTGCATACTGCTGATCAATATTTTTAAAGATTTTGGTTATTTTCTTCTTTCTTTTAATCAGTTTGGCTGCATAGGAGTGGCCATGGTTCATGTTTTACCTAGAGAAAGCCAAAAGAATATAGAGTAGAAATGCTACCTAGAAAAAATTAGTAAAGGATAGCATTTATCTCACCCAACTTCGAGTCTGTAAGTCCCATTCTGGACAGAAAGTTCCAGTAGGTTCCAGTGGATCCATCCTAGGACACAGCTGAACCCCTTGGCTGAGATTCTAGTGCCTCTGGGAAAATGTATTTCAGAAAAGGCAAAATGCTGGGCCGGGAGGGAGAAATGAGTGGAAAATTTAAACACAAACAAACAAAAAGAAACCAATGAAAGAAATAGTTCTTCAGACATCAAGGTGAGAGGTGAAGTAAGGGAAGGAGGTGCTACTGTGGGCCATGGAGAGGACCACATCAACATGGATGTCTACACTGCAGACCATGGAAGTTTCCATACCAAAGTAGGTGGATACTTCCTAAAGGAATTGCATTTCAAGGAGAAGACTCCTGCTTGGGCAGTGAAAAAGCATTAGGAGGAAGGAGAGGTAGAGCTGAACTGTTGTAAACGGACCAAAGCACTATTTCTTATCACCCCTGCACTGCTCAGCCTAAGGGTAGGCAGAAAAGTCAGGAGTGGAGAATTAAAACTGAGGTGGAGGAAAAAAGGAAGGGTTTGGGGAAAAGTGTTAAAATTCTTTTCTTTGTTTCTCACTATCCAACTCTATTTTATTTTACGTTAAATTCAATTTATTTTCCCCAAATCAACTCTTTTGCCTATTACAGTAATTGGTAAGTGGTCTCTCTCTCTGTATCTTGACCCTTAGGATTTCCCATTTATTTTTTCTCTTTGTCCTGTTGTGGAAAGAGAAAGCAGCTGGGTGGCAATATGGAAGCCAACCAAGGTCAACCCACCACTGTTATTCAAAGAATTTGTTGATAGTAGCTTTTCATTAAAGAAGCTGTAAATATTGTTATCTTACAGAGAGCTGTTTTTAGATAAAAGTTTTATGTTTTAGTTAAAGAATAATAAATAAATGTCCTTCAAACACCTTTGAAGAGTTGATGGCACAAATAAACTAATTTTCTTTTTATTTACCTTTTTATTGATAATCTCATTTCTCAATTGTATCTAGTCTTTGTGTCTTTCATATATACTATTGATGTGGTTTCTGGGGGAGAGGGATGTTTATTTATTTATTTTGCTTAGGTCTTGGTGTGCTTTGTTTATTTGCTTGTTTTCTCCTGTCATCTCTCTTCTTCACATGTAGACTTCTATAATCCTATACTCAAAATTATCTTCCTGAAAATTGTATTAATTCTTCATCAAGCCAATTTTCTGCAATATCTAACTACTAGACCTGCTTTAGTTTAGTTTTGATTTTTAATATTTGTGCTAGTTTTGGCTGAGGTAGATAGATTTAAATTTTTTTCACAGCAGCTAGCATGAGACTATGTTATGGATTTGTGCTGGAAACAGTGTTAATAATGCAAAGATGTTTTTGTTAGTGCTGAGCAGCACTTAACGGAGAGACAAGGCATCTTCTGTGTCTCATACTGTCTCACCAGGGGGGAAGCTGGGGGTGCACAAGAAACTGGGAGGCAACACAGCTGGGACAGCTAACCCCCAACTGACCAAAGGGATGTTTTGCACTATATTGTATTGTGTTCAGCACATAAAGCTAGGGAAGAAGAAGGAAAGTGAAGATCTTTGGAGTTAGGATGTTTGTCTTCCCAGGCAACCATTACATGTTATGCATCCCTGCTTTTCTGGAGATCGCTAACCACCTGCCTGCCCACAGTGATAAAACAAAAGACAATTCACTGAAAACTGTAGATCATTTCCATTATGAGAGAAGGATGATCTGTCTTAAGTTGGTATCAGCTTTGAACTTTGAAGTGCTAGTCACAAGGCAGAGCCAGGCCATGGTCAGAGTTGAAATCAATGTCTAAAACATACTTCGTAAAATCTTGGTAGAACTGAAACTATTTACCACAGAAATAGACCTGGAAGAACATATCTGTGAAGTTATAACAATCTGAGAAGTTATGACCTGGAGAGTCATTGGTGTACAGTAGTGACCTGACTGTTCTGAAAAAATTACGAATTCAGTCACAAGTTTTACATTATTAATACCATCTATATATCATTTATCAGTGAACAACTACTCAGTGTTTACTGGTGCTGATTATTTTCTATTTTGTTTGTTTGATTGTTGTTTCTATGTTTTTAGTGTTTTCAGTGTAATTGCATACCTCTTACTTAAAGTACTTAAAAAGAGCAAGCACTTTAAAAACCTCCAATCTATCAATATATGGATCCCTGGTGGTAGAAAGCATATTATTAAAGGTGTGAGCAGATGTCAAGCTAAAGTGGAATGGTTAATCACGTTAATTGCTCATTTACCTAATTTCTAAGAAAATATATATAACATGACTATCACTCATGACTCTGTGCACACTTCTGGGAGAAATTCTGAATTTCCATATTAAACTTACAAACCTATGCTAGACTACCTTTCACCTTTAGTTTTTCCTAACACAGGTGAAGAACATAATTGTCAATTAATCACTTTTTTGCTCTAATTCCTCTCTTGTTGTTTCCAGCTACCCAGCAAATCTCCAAACATTGTCTTGCAAGTGTAAACTGTTGCTGAGTGAACATGGATTTACTCAAATAAAACTATACTGGTTTTTTATAAGGTTCTACTAGAAAAAATTGTACTTGTGAAATGCAATTAATAACTGATATTAATAAATAAGAAGAGAAGTTTACATATTTTTATGCATCTTTTACAATTTCATGACATACACCTTGACCTATCCAAGTGTTTCCTTAAATACTAATCATACTTTTATAGATAGCCTTTATAAATGGTCTTATTATTTTATAATAAAAATTGATTTTGAAATGAAATTTACTGTGGGATTTCTGTTGGATTTTTTTGTTACTGTCTGTAGTACAACATGTTGACCTTGGTAGAAGTGAAGGAACAGGGACATGAACAAAAGAATCATAAATGAATCCTGGCATTCAGTGATGTGGAAAGTAGAAAAAATTAAATAAAATGTCTGCTCTCAACTCTTATTTCTGCTGGAGATGCCTGATGTGCTATAAAGTTTTGTGATTTACATGGAATCTCATTTTGACCAATGTCATTAAGCTGATGTTCAGTAGTCCATGGTAGAAGGCCATGAGGTAGGAAGTACTCAATTTTGGATTTTTTGAATAAAGGTCCATGGTTTATTGGAACTTAATTTTCTTCCCATTAGAAAAACCCTGAGAATAAAATATTGTTATTTCTTTCACTTTATTAATAATAATAACAAAAGACTAGTATTTCTGGTCTTGTCCCATTCATGGCTAGAAATTCTGTAATAACAGCCTTTCTATCAATATTTTATCATTTCTTGATCTTAGTTGCAGATATAATCCTTAACAGGAAATTAAAAGCAAAGGCGAAGAATTAAGAATCTCTAGACTGCCCAGTGAATCAGAATTAACTTAAACCTTCAATCTTAATTTACCCTGTCTCTTTCTATTATATCCAATATTTAAAAGAAACTTTGTTGCATCCTTTCAATGTTTAAATATTACAGTAGAGTCGCTCAGGAAAGGATTAATTTCTTATATCTTGAGTTTCCTCAGAGGCAGTCATCTTGGTTCTGTCTTCAGTCAATGGAAAAAGCTAGAATCCAAGAAGGTATTGATCTTATTCTGTGTTCTGAGTCGCTCGCTAATCTAACTTATGATTGATCTAAATTAGATGAGCTGAATCTTGGATCACTGGTTGCTGTTCTATACAGTTAAAATATTTAGCTATATGTAAGTCTGCAATCTCAGACTTTGAAAACTAATTGCTTAAATTGTTTCTTATGCATCTGCATTCAAAAACACTGCTTGGGTGTTTAGTATTCTGGAATCCATCCTAAGATTTTCTAGAGTTTTGAATAAAATTGTACCCTACAACATGAGTAGGTAACTATATCTGAAAATCTCTCCTCTAAAATTCTGACTTGAAAGCTCTTTCTATGATGTTTGTATGAACACAACAGTTAAAGGTTGTGTGCTCATTGAGATGCACATACCCCATAAAAAGACAACAGATACCTTTTAAAAGAAATAATATTTTTAAATCTTAGGGACAGTAATTACAAATGCTGAATGTTTGCATCATTGTCAAACTTGAAGGACATAGTTCTTCAAAATAACAACATAGGAATAACAAATAGGGCAAGCTGAGCTGCAAAAAAAACCCCACTAATAAAATGACACCAGTCTTGCAAAAGAATTTATGTTAGTCTTAGCAGCTGCCAAGCAATGTACTTGTCCTGAAGTGAGTTAGGTGCTCTTAGGACTCCACAGTCTTCTCTACTTTTATCTCACATGGGCTTTTGCAGTTGCATCACGGTGATGTTTGTGAAGATTACAAGAATTTGGGTTCTAAAGGCTATACATCGTTTCTGGACATGAAAATGGAAATTTCTGTAGGAAGAGAAAGCATCTCAAATAATTTTTTATTGTGTATATAGATAGATTATTAGTCCACGCCACATATAGATGTATCTGATGAGGAGAAATAGGCAGTTTTAAAATAATTACTGGATAGACATTTGAGGTAAATGGGGTAACTATCTTCCTGTTGACCACTAAGCCACTAGATCTTCCTGCTCACATTGGAATTTTTTCTTCACATGCATTTAAAAGTACAATGTTTTATTAAGGTATTTATTTTCAAATATTATAAAATTACCACACAGAAATACACAAGAATATCTTTGGCAGTGGTGGTATCACGTGTCATAAAAAAAAAATCTTACTTACTAAGACAGCAATATGAACAGTGAATACTGCTCTGTGGGAATCCTGACTCCTGAGAGAGGAAGGCCTTTGATTGGTTCATGGGCCTAGCTGGTTTGATATAAAGGGAAAGCAGGTCTGATTTTTTAAGAGTATAATCCTGAATCCTGATTATTCAAAATGGGCAGCCTCTGATTTAGTTTTCTTCCCATAAGAATCATTAGATACAAAGAAATGTTCCGTACCTAAGTGTTATCCCAACACAGATTCAAGCTAGAGACATAGTATCTGTCTATCTTTGCGTGGGATATGGACAACCATCAGGATCCCCCTGAGATCTCGAGAGTATACATTAAAATTTTGATATTTCAGGGACAAGTACTCATGTTTTATGACTTATTTAAATTATCTAAGAGACATTGTAGTTAAAAGTATTGGGCATTAACTGCATATACACATCATGACTAAAAAAGAATCAAATTCATTAAAAAGGCAAAAGTCTCGGAAATATCTTTCTATTGTAAATTGGAATCCAAAGGCATTGTAATTCATTGCTAATAGGTTCCATAAATAAGACTAGTGCTTTATCATTTCAGGGTTAAAACTGCCTAAAAAAGGACACTATGTGCACAAAATTAAAATGGCCTGACTGAATTAAAATATAATGCAAGAGAGAGCCCTGCTGGCCAAGCTTAATAAATACAGTCCCTATTTTAGTAGACAAAATAAACAATTTGCCTTAAAATAAATAGGTGAAAAACACATTCTGGGATATTTGACTTCAATTTAAATAGCTTCTTAAGTAATCCAAAAACATATTCATGCAGTGTAGCTGCTTTATTATCCCATTGCCCCTGGTAGTGGTGCTATGATGTAACATTCTCCTCAGTGGACTAAATGGACTATGAAATGTTTTACCACGAGAAAGTAGGGAAGCCCCCTCACTCCCTGCTTCTGCATGCTCTAAAAATGTGAGAATAAATATGAGCTTTTAAGCTGCTAATCACTCTGTATTGCATACCCAGGAAGTCTTAGTTAAGAGAAGCAAGAATTATGTATCCAGAGAAAAAATAGAAGGCTGAAAAGGAAATCCTTTGCTGCTTCACATAGGCAGCAAGGAATATAAAGATATTTATGTAGCTTAACTAAACATCTAAACTATAGCTTTCTGAAATGTACTTCTGTCATGTGTGGGAGGTGGTGGGGGTTACAGGTGTTTCAGTAGATTTTACACGTACTTAAATTTATTTTCCTGTATAAGAGCAAGAAAAATTCCAAGAGCAGTTGGGTTTCAATAAAGCTGTATTGAGCAGACCAGCATCAGCTTGAAATGAAAGCCAGCATACGCAGGATACGATGCATACAGGAAAGACTTAATTACTGGAAGAAAAGAAGAAACAAAAAAAAATTATTGTCTCAATTTACTTTATAGTTTAGCAGATATGTTAATCTCAGTCATCAGCTTCTGAAAAAATCACTACAAAAGAAAAACAAAATGAGACTGGAGTAGAAGCAAAAATATTTCTTTATGTATGTGTATTTTTTAAAGAAGGTTTTTCTTAATCTTCCATTCAACGCATCAGTGATATCCCAGTGAAAAGCAGGTGCAGCACTAAATACTTTTTTATATGGAATAATAATTTCCTAAACTAATTCATTTGGTAGTTCAAACTAGGTATCTAGTGTAATACAAGGCACTGTAAGAAATCCAGAGTACCTTCAAGTCTGGTTGGCAGACTTGACACAGAACCTACAGCAGATCCACAACCATCTGGAGCACCAGGTGGAGGTCATATAAAATACACTACAACCTCCCAAGCTGCACTAAAAATCTTTGATTAAGGTTAAAGACACTTGTGCACAATGGTGTCTAAGTTCTTGTTACAATTCAGAGGAGAGCTAAGGGAAGAATCAGTTACCTCAATGTAAATAGCACCATGAAAGTTACCTCAGGGAAACCTGTCTGGCCTGTGACTGCTAGTTTGTTGGATGAGGATCTCCGTGGATCATACCTGTTTGCCTTCTGCAGATATCCCAGACAGCCTGAAACACTTCAAATAACACTAGAAGTCTACACTTAGGCAAGAGGACCAAGCTCCCCCTCAGTACTGACAGTCGAGGTTAGAGAGCAATCCAGCTCTTCAGGCAAGACACATTTACATATGGATTGGAGAACAGCCCTCAAATCAACAACTGTATTGGCTGAATTGCCCTTAATTATAATAGCACTTTAGATGAATTAGTGGCTGTTTAAGTAACCTTTTGCTGTTTGTTCATTAGGAAAAAAAAGTTAGAAGTTCATACTGATTGCAGTTTTTCCTGGGAAATATAAGGCAAGAAGCATACAAAGGTATAAAAAGAAGGCAATTCTGTGAAATGTTCATTTTGGGAAAAGATTAAATAAGCCAAACACAATAAAAATACACATATAAATTAAATTAATTTCACTTATGGTTTACAGATGCAGAGTTGTTTTCAATGGAAAGAGTTGGGTCATGCAATATACACATTTTAGGTGTATATGACTTTGCATTTAAAACAGGAAATCTAGAGTGTGAATGAAGATGCATACATACTTGAGGGCAAAACCGGAAGGGTGGTCTGTACAGTCAGTATATACAGCTTGCAGCACAAACCCACATCAGAGGTTTTGTGATGTTATGGCAAGAATTTAAATAGGACATTAGCTGTGGTCCTAAACAATATATACAGCAACTAAAAAAATGTCATTAGCATTTACTAATACACTCGCCAGAAGTACATTTACCCACCTTCTGTATTTTAGCAAGCTATCGTTGGATGTAATCCAATTACTTCCTGCACAGATGCTGTGAAGGTACACAGTGCACCCATGACAACTGTTTTCCCATTGTTGTTGCTGACAGGTTGTGTATCCATAAATTCACAGGAAAAATGCTGGCATTTTCATCTCTTCTTTTCATCCTTTTTTGTTTCTGTATCTATTGGAATAATGTGACCCAAAAAAAGAGCAAATGGATTATATATTTATGTATAAAATGGCATAATGGTGTTTTTACTAGCAATTCCCAATGTCCAGTTTCTTTTTTGATTTTCATTATGCAATGAGATAATATGTTCACAAAAGTATCTACAGTAAATTCAAGGGGTTTTTTTTTTCCGTTACAGTGGTCAGTTCTGAGCCCACTGTTACTTTATAAGAGATATAAATAAGGTAACAGGAAATTTAACAACTAGGTCAGATCACTTCATTAATACAAAGCTTATTTCTGTGTATGAATTAACACCTAAGAAAGACCCAATTCAAAATTTCTCAGCTCTGCAAGCAAAAGTGAATTTACAATAGGCTGGATGAGTGAGAAGTTTTACATGAAATTTGAGTTATGGTAAGGTATACATGAGAAGTATCCATCCCTGCAACCACTTCAGGATGGAGAGTATAATTCTCACTAGAGCTGTTCATCCTTCTGCTGTGCAGGCAGGACAATATTGACAGCCATCAAAGTCTGATGAATTGGTTTTCTCACCCCAATAAATTACTGTAGCTTAGTAGCAGAAACTTCCATCTACTTCTGCCTTTTTGTTGGCTTTTTTCTCACAATCTCTTCCAACTGCTTCAAGCACTTCCAGCCAGCACCAGCTGAGCATACCTTCTGTGCAGGAACAGCATGACTGCACACCAAATGAAGAGCATGGCCAATGACCCACAGGGCTGGCTGGCTGAGAGAGTACTTTGAGCTCCCTCACCAGCTGATCTGTAAAGGTGGTGGGAAAAGGAATTTGTGCAGGCAGGACAAGAAGGTATTGCAGCTTGCCATATAATTTTAAGATACAAATGAAATGCACTGTAATACCCAAGGTGGGACTTATAAGCTATATGGGATAGGGCAGATCAGTCCCATATCTACTACAAATGAGTAAATCCATGGTTAAGTGAGGTTTACTCAGATGTTATACAAATGCTTTGGGAAGCCCAGGCTTTCCTCCAGTTCTCAGCTCCTAGTGCTACTCTTTGGTGATGTCAGACCAAGAAATTATTTCCTGTTTGCTTATTTTGTGTGCTCTTCTTCACACTCCTAAGTCATCAGTCACTTCTTATAGAATCCTTCATGTTATACAACACTAAATTCTTCTACATATTTTGAGCATGCCCAGCACAGTCAGCCATCACATCACACTTCCCTGAGCATCCTTCAGCTTACAAAATTATATCCGACCATATTAAAATAGATTCAGTGTTCCTTGCTTGTCGTGTTTTTTGACCAGGTCAATCTTGATGCCACTTTTGTGATCTGAATGATGACGTTTCCCATTGACTACAGGGCATCTGTAATTTACCACATGTTCTTAAAACTTCTTGGAATCCTGCATCAGTACTGCCTTCCAATGAGATATGCAGAATAAATTCTTTTATAATAAGGGTAGTGTAACACTGGATCAGGTTTCCCACAGAGGTGGTAGATGCCCCATCACTGGGAACATTCAAGATCAGGTTGGACAGGGCTCTGAACAACCTATTCTAGTTGTAAATGGCTCTGCTCATTGCTGGGTCAGGGGAGAACTAGATGATTTTTAGAAGTCACTTCCAACTCAATCAATTATGGCACCTCGATCAATTAAGGGATGCCTTGTGTTAGGGGAGAGTCCTCCATGGCCCAAGTTGTACCTGATCATCATGGCTTTGTACAAGATAAAATATTTTCATGTAGAGATCTTACTGTAAGATCCCAAATGAAAAATTAATGCCTTTCTATCTACCTAGCGTAGCTCATTAATCATTATGTCAGGGCCATTTAGTTAAAATGGAACTTCTGAAGAAGACCCGAAGGTATGTTGTGCTAATTAAATGAGTTGCTCAAAGCTTGCCTCCAAGAATCCTCTCATGTGATTTAGTGGCAAAGATGTGGAAAATATGCAGGTATGCCCATATATTGTGCAAAAAGAAGTTTTAGGTGGAAAAGGATAGAAGTTTTGTGGATTTTGCTATCTTTTAGTTCAACTAAGTACAGTATCTGTTTCAGATTACCTCAGTTTTTGAAGAATTTTTTCCTTTACATATTCAACTGAAATCTATAGAAGCAAGAGGTTCAACATTGCGTCAAATTATTTCTCATCCCTTAAAAATTTTGATAAAATATTATTATTATTTTCCAGTCCCCCATCAACTCACTGTTACATAGGCATGAATTTTTCAGAAAACTGAGGAAATCACTGAAAAAAACGTAGAGCTCAGTAAAGAAAGGAAAAATGCATATCTACTCTGAATGTCCCCATCTTGCAGTCATTAATGTATCTAGTGAACACGTCTGAGAAAACATCCAATGTAATTTCACTGTTAGTGCACATGAAGGTGTTATTTCTTAACAATTGCAAGTCCCTTACTCTTTTTTTTTTACTTCATTCAGCAGTAATTTTTCTGCTTCAAGAATTTGTGTCTGAATTATCCTCAAAATTGTATGAAAACTTGCTTCTTAAATCTGTTATTTGTTCATTCCTGTTCAGGCTTGATGTTTCTTTTCATCATACATGCCTGTGCATTTTAGTGGGGCAGTCAAGTGTGCTGACACTGATGAATAATTTAAAATTCTCAGTATACCTCTCCTGCATATTTCTGAAGCCTGCTTTTTGCATCACCATGCAGCTTTCTCCTCAGTTTCTGTCGTACCTGCTTGCTTCATGAAATGCAAAGTGTGTAGCAGAAATTTCAGCCCCATAAATCTGACTTTTTGTCACAGGAGAGGCCCAGGCATTGTGGGGGCTCTGCCCTCTATACCCTGTCCTCCCCCATGGGGCTCACAAGAGGAGACAAAAGAGACTGTGTAGGGAGAGATGCAACCCCATGCAAGCCCCTGTCTGAGGAGTCCATGCTCACCACAGGCATGCAGCTCCTCAAGGACCTGCAAGTACCACAGGTCAGCCATGACTCAGATCCCTGCATGAGAAATACTGTAAAGCAACCAAAAGGTTATTGAAGATATACAGATTTTATGAAAACTTGCTAGAAAGCCTAAGTGTTCTTTTAGATAAATATAGATGTCTGACTACAATGAAAAATCAGACTATTTTAGCATCAGAAGGGAGATATAGGCAGTAGAGAACAGGTAAAAAAGGCTTTGCTTCAAAAAAAAAACCAAAAAAACAAAAAAACAAAACAACTAAAACCAAACTAAAAAGAGATTTAAGTTATAGGTATAGATAACTTGAATGTTTCCAGGGATGGGACATCTCCCACCTCTCTGGGCAACCTGTTCCAGTATTTTACCACCCTCCGCGCAAAAAGTTTCTTCCTTATTTCTAGTCTGAATCCGTCCTTTTCTAGTTTAAATCCAATTCTTCTGGGAAGTGTCCCTCTCTGGCTTTCTTTAACATCCCCTTAAGACTGGAATGTTGTCTGAAGTTCCCTGTAGTCTTCTCTTCTTCAGTCTGAATTATCCCAATTCTCTCAGCCTGTCTTCCTAAGACACGTGTTCCAGACCTCTGACCATTGTCATGGTCCTCTTCTGGGTGCACTTGAGTAGTTCCATGTTCTTCTTGTGCTGGATGCTCCAGGTCTGGATGCAGGGTCTCAGAGGAGCAAACTAAGGGGAGAATCATCTCTCTTGAACTTCTGGTCATTCTGTTGATGACTCAGCCCAGGATACAACTGTCTTTCCAGGCTGCAAGTGCACATCATTGGGCCATGTACAGTTTTTCATTGACCGGTTCTCCCAAGTTCTTCCACTCAGTGTGTCTCTCAATCTGTTCATCCCCCATCCCATACTGAGACCAGGAATTAACCCACCCCAGGGGCACTTAGCCCCACTGAATTTCATAAGGTTGCCATGGACCCAATTCTTGAGACTATCCAGGTCCCTCTGGAAGACATCACATCTCTCAGGTTATCAGCAGCACCATTCAACTTGTGTCATCTGGTTATACACCCAATGCTACTTCTCCCATCCTGCTCTTAGCTTGGGTATTCACACAAACCCTTTGCCTTACAAGACCGTGATTCCACAGGCAATAATACTGGAGTAAAGTTCAGGAATGTGCACACAAAATGACAGTGCTTTGCCATACCATGGACTTGCTGTCTGGTATCTGATAATTGCACCTTGGCCAGGTTACCCCATTTTGCACTGTGTATTCATCCTCGTGTCATTACAAGCGTACACATAGGAACTTTCTAGCAACAAGGTTAGAACCTCTGGTTTTCATTTAGACAAATTCATTCAGAAACAGTTTGATGAGAAATATCTTAATAGCACCAAACTGATACCACCTCTCACATTAGTTTTGCCTCTTGCCTGAATCACAGCAGCAGAATGGGTTTGGGACTAGCAGCGGTGGTGTAACACAGCAGTAAGTGAGGTTGTAACACAGTTACATCATATTTCATCCCTTTAGAGAAGGTGTTTAATTGATGAATAGATTGTTCATAAATTTTCAGCTTTACTGTAGCTACTACCAACACCTTTAAATTGTGTAGATTATTCAGATTCTCTCAGCTGCTTACCTTTCATTTTCTTCAGGATTTTGAACATCCACTGCACTGTAAGTCTGTATCTCAGCTACATTCAGCAAATTTTTCTTTGTTGTCAGTGTGTTTAAACCAAGAGAGTCCAATAAACCTTCACAGACACTAAAATTACTTTTTATCCAAATAAGCACAAATAGTAATCAAGCTGCCTCTTATCTAATGAAACCTTGTTCAGAATATTGCCCTTTTAAATGGCAGTAGCACTTCAATTTTTGAAGTCAGTGTACTGCTTCTGTTTTAGTATACTATTTTTGATGTCTTTACAACCAATGTATCTAGCAGCTTTCATCCAGTTGTCATTCAGAGAAGTGTTCTGTTTCTTCGGTCCTAAACTCAATGAGCCGCATTTTGCATTCTGTAAGATAATAACTCTAGAATCATTTGCTACAGACTGACTTTTGCTGAGCACACAGCGATGTAAAAGATGCTTAATGTCATGTTTTATAGCTGGTGCCTTTATAGCCTGTGCTTTCTTATAATATGTAACGTTTACTGTTGCACATTTCTACTTCAATATCCAGCAAAGAAATTAACTGAAAATATTGCAGGCATACCATAGTTGATGAGAACAATAAAGCAGTGAACTGTGTAAGTAATATCTGAGCTGTGAAGAGATAGTTTCAGCTGTAACTTTTGAAGGTTTTGTTTGCTTGTTTGCCTGTTTTAAATTGAAGAACCATTAGCATACCCAGATAGAACATCTATGCTGATCATTAAAATAAATCAAAACTTTTAAAAATGCATTTTAATACTAATATTCTCCATGCAAAAAGCTTCACATAGGAATGTATCATGTATTCAGGCTTTTCTGACATTTCTGTGCTTCTGCTTCTATTCTGTTCTGCCATTCTGCCTCATTCACAGGAGAGAAAAACTACTTTGCAGCGCATAACAAGACAGTTGCTTAAAGAAAATTTTTTTTCTAATATTGGATATAAGACTGAAGTACTTGAAAATCATAAACCAGGGGACTATTCCAGCACAGCTGTATTTTTCATTTAATGAAAAATTTTCTACCGTACTCCACTGAGTCCCATTTTTGGGGCAACTCTCCAGAAAAGGATCTATAAGTTCATCTTTACATGTAGCTTTCCTTTAAGAGTCCTCTGACACTAACAAAAAAATCTTTGCATAATCACATAAATGCCCACAGGTGATTGCATGACTATAAACCCCTTTGACTGTAATCTCCTTTCACATTAATACTGGCTTGAGTATATTCTTATCTTACATTAACAAACTATGTGTGCATTTATTATCTGCTTGCAAAGAAGTGATCATCAAATTTTGTTTAATGTGATGATTACTATTTTACTCTCTGTGGGCATTATTATTGTTTCTCCATAATCAGACTCACTTGTGTCTTTTGTGATTATTAACATTTTAAACACATACAAAAAAATATTTTAAATGCATTTTAAAAAAATTGTTTTTGTTTAGTTGATTTTACTCATGAAATTTGTCTTCGAGCATTTGATACATGAAAAAAAAAGGCAGTGAGTTGTTAAACAAACACAGGTGCTCCAGAAGTGCTATGAGTAATAGACTAGTAATTTCCATACAAATATGTGTAGATAAGGGATCATCTCTCTACACCTACCTGTCAGTCTTACATTTTAAATCCAATAATCTTCTTTGCTGTTTTAGTTACAGTATCATATGATGACCTATTAACTGACATAATTCAATAGCTCTGCTTGGAAGAACTGCTTTCTTTTTATGACATGGTGAAAGTGAAGCCACAGTGATGTTTCCAGATGACTAACATATATAAACACGTTCAAATACAGTTTTATCTTACTGCAAGGAATACAAAACTGATAGGAAAATTTGGCTCCAGTCTCTCTCTGCGCCATGAAGAAGTTGGGATTTGCTCTCTGAACTCAGAGTTGTTCCATAACTAGTGCTTCTTTAGAAGGAAACCTTAATCTGTCTGTAGTTTCAAGTGTCTGATTTGAAGTTTTTACAGTTTGCTAATTCTTATTGTTTTCCCCTCAAACCCTTTCTATCCTAGTAATCAAAGAGCAGATTTCAAAATTGTACTTTCCCTAAAATTTTTAATTAAGTTTGCCAGAACTTCCCAGCTCTTAATACTTCACATCTAGCTATCCCTAATATAAATTTTTCATAAGTCTACAGATTTTGGAGGACTTTCTTTCCAACAAGTATATAGATATCCATGTTTAAAACCATGCTTTCCTCACACAACAAGAGTAGCCAGAGGATATATATTCATACCTAGGCCATTATGAGGTTTTAGTTGATCTTATATAAAATTAGCTCAGATTAACTGGTTTATTTAAAATGTTAATAATTGTGTATCACTTATAATGACATTACACAAGGCACAAAAAAGAGACTTCTTGTATTTACTGGCTACCTAAAATTGAGTAAAATGAATTCTTTTTTAAAAATCCTTAATAAAATGAAGCTTTGATTACTTATCTGTTTGTCATCTGTTTCACAATATTTTTTTAAAGGACTGATTAAAACATGTAACATTTGAGAAGAGTGAAACTCTCAAAGGCTATTTACTTTGTGTTTCATCAGCCAGGTGGCTGGACAAGAAAGACTGGCCTGTATATTTGCAGTCTGAGAAAGGCTTAAGCTCATCAGTTTTCTGTCCTGTTTGGCCTGTTAGCAGCCAAAAAATAACAAATGGATCAGTATGTACCCCTTCTTATGTAACAGGTAATTAATGAGTGAATGAGTGAGTCTGAATGATCCTGGGAAGCATGTGCAAGGTCAGAGAGAAAATTGTAGGGAATTGTGGGAAGTGCTTCAAGGGAAAATACAGATACAGAACGTCTGTCAGAGGATCTGAATTTGCTCTGTCATTGAAGCATAGTTCAACAAGCTATAGGAAATCAAGCTGCACCTTTTTCACTGCTCAGAAAACAATTTCATCACTTGTTAGAAATAACTGCTAGAGAAACTGCTCATCCTGTTACTTGTCTGATTTGCCAGTCTAGAGATGACCTCTGCCAAAGTACCACTGTGTGCTTTGTTCCATGCTGTATTTATATTGATTTCCACTCACAGCACCCCTGCTCATTTCTAGGTTCTTTATAAAGCCTATGTCCCTTTCTTAAATTTCCAGACAAGGATAACTAAAGGCATTCATCCCTATGGAATAAAGAATGACTGAATTACACTGTATCCTGGAAAATAAGAGGTATTTTGATTTTGCTTCTTTCTTTCTTGGTTATAAGCTCTTATCCTAAGGACGTTTACTCATTTACTCTTTGTTTATATGATACTAAGTAATTAGAGGCACAATATTTTTAAGTGACAACAACAGCCAGCTCTAGTTAAAAGGGATTGACCATGAAAGCACTGACATATGTTGCATTCAAAATTCTGTAAAATATAACAATATTTAAAACAATTAATTTTGAAAATATGTGTCCATTAGCAGTCTTTCATTACCCATTTATTTTCATTTCTATTTAATTATTTATTTTTCATTATTTCACCCTAAAGACAACACTGCTGCAGGAGTATAGCAGTGAGTAGGAGGCTGCAGTAAATAGGTCACAGCAATTATCTCACAACTTTCCTTTCAATCTCCTATGACTTTAGGACGTTAGGTGTAGACATGGTGATGAAAATATCTTTGTCCAGCTCAGCAACATGCTGTGAAAGGCAGTTTGTGGAATAAGATCCTGAAAAAGAAAGCAGCATGAGAAAGTGTAAAAATATAACATGAGGGACAGAAAGAAAATGTCTTTGACATTAAAGCAATATAAAAGGGTAAGACCTGATTCTCTTTGCAGTCGCTACTCTAAATTAAGAAAAATTATATCAAAGCAGTAGAGTTACCATTAGTTTACCTGAGAAGATATGCAAAGCTTTAACTTTCAAAAATATCTGCCTAGAAAAATAAAATTTTTGTCCAGAAAAATAAAATATTTTTTAAAAAACCCTTTTGCTGAGGCAAAAGGTAGTTTTGGAATCAAAGGCACAAAAATTAATTCTTCTTTAAGTTTTGACCTTATTGGTAATGAATTTAACAAGTTGTTTGCTTATGAAACTTGCAGGTCAGTGTGTGCACTGAAATCAGTTATCTTTTACTGTTTTACTTACAGGAACAGAAACCTATGAATTGAGACACATAAAAAGATGTAATAGATAGGTGACTTCAGGCTCAAGCAGAATTATTGTTGATTTTTTCATAACTGTGATGAAAGGAAATACAATTGACTAACCTGAGCTGAGTGTTAGTGATCTTTTATGCACAGAAATAAGCATTGAGCAATTCAATCAACAACTGAAACTGATCAATCAACCCAGTTCCAGTGTCATCGATACATGAAACTTATTAAGAATTCTGAAACCTCTGAAGTTACATTTATGACATCTAAACCAAAAATCCTTTAGAAACAGTTGTATCTCTTTCACTGATCCTAGAAAATATTTCTGCCTTGATATATGCGCAGTTAAATGTGCTTGGTTTTTTTGTGATTTTTGTTTGTTAGGGGGACTTAAGTTGGTTTTTTTTTTGTTTTCTTTTTTAGCAAGATTTCTGAAGGAAAAATATCTATCACATGGAATGATTCTCCCATGTTGAAATTTTTAAAATTAGTTTTAAGATCTAATCTTTACTTTGTGGATTGTTTTTTTTTCTTTTGTTTGTTTGTTTGGGGTATTTTGATTTTGTTTTTGTTGCTGGGGTTTTTTTGGGTTTTGGGTTCTTTTCCAGGGATTTTTTGAAAAAAAATAGTTCAAAAAATGTTGGTTATTCAAAGTTATGGCAGCCACACAAAAGAAATGTTGCATGCCATAAGTAAAGAAGTAGAGCAGCAAGAGGTATTAAATGCCTATTGCATTGGAGCATTATTTACCTATGCATCAATTATTCCTGTCTGGTGTCAAAACCCCAAAACTTTAAAGACATTAAAAATATAAAAAACTAAAATGTCTGCCTCATGACTTTATCCCTAAGAGCCTATCAAGGATCTACAAGGATCTACAAACTGGGTTTTTAGGTATTTTTCTCCACGTGGGCTAAATAACCCCACCAAGATCAAAAGTGCCTTTGAAATCCTACATTTAAAGACAAAGCATAAATGTGGTAGATGATCTATGACACAATAATGAGCATGAAGAGACAAAAAAGTTTCTCCCCATCTGGTGCATCAGATCTAGTAATACTGCTGAAATTTAGAAGAAACCTTGGAACAAGGTGATAGTACCTTCTGAAGTGATAACATCTTCTGTAAGTTTTGCAATAGTCCAACGTGATCAAGATCATAAATATCAGGAATATTGCAGACAACCAATTATAGACAAGAAAGATAGATTCCCATCTCAGAGTTGTAAATATTTTTATGCTGTGTGTTGCTATGACATGTCATGTTCTGAATGAATATACTTTATTTTCACAAACAAAATGAGGATGACTATTAAAATTCTTGGTATCTTTCTCTAGAATGAGGCTGTAGCTACCCAGGAAAGGATTTGTTATTCATTGTGCCATTTCAGCAGAATGTTGGCCAAAGATTATTAAAACCTACTCATTTAACCTCCTCTGTAAGAGATCTTGGATGGCTTAGAGTTATGCTCAGAAGTCTAACTCAAAGTGTTATCCTTTTTTTTTTTTTCACTAATAGATTATCTGTCAGGAAGCAGAAGACTTTTATTTGAGGTTCAGCTCAGAAACAAGGGGCTCAAACCAGCATCTAACACACTTGAAGAATACAACTGTAAGTAGAGAAGGCATTTGGATAGCAAGTTTTCTTCATTAAAAGCTGGGACATTGTTTAGCAGTGAAAGAAGAGGAAGCTCAAGAGGCACCTTATGATTCTCTACAAATACCTGAAAAGAGGTTGTAGCCAGGTGGGGTTTGGTCTCTTTTGCCAGACAACTTGTGACAAGACAAGAGGACACAGCCTCAAGATTCATTAAGGAAGGTCCAGGTGGAATATTGGAAGGAATTTCTTCACCGAAATGGTTTTCAAACATTGGAACAGGGAAGTGGTGGAGTCACCATGTCTGGAGGTGTTCGAGAGACAACTGGATTTGGCACTTAGTGCTGTGTTGTGGTTGACAAATATGATGATCCATCAAAGGTTGGACTAGATGACCTTGGAATCTTTTCCAACCTTAGTGAGCAATGATTCTTTCATTCTAGCTGGGCAAGCTCCTAGATTAGGAAGACCTATATCTCATTAGGAAATTATAAAAAAGAAAGATTACTCAATTTCTTTGAGTAATTTAATTACTCAATTTCTGCTAATAACTGGATTTTGAGGAAAATTACTCCAGAAATATTCTACCTTCTGGAAAAACATACATTTTATCACCATGAAATTTCATCTATACAAATATATATATATATATAGCTTAGAACACAGATAAAGTATTGTTCTAAGCCTCTAAAATACCAGTATTTTAACAGTATATGATCTAATGAGTGTCCAACAAAAGCCTTAGACATTTCAGAGTTCTCATTATATCTAAGGCACTTAAATAGGCTTTAGGACTGGTGTTCTAGTGTAGGTTCAGTAACATTTTCTAGAAGGAGACAAGAAAAACATAGCCCTGTAGTAATTTGTTTGTTTTGCTGTTGGTGAGTGGTAGCTAAGACTTATTATTCTGCTTTTGTTTATCAGATATTGTAGTACTGACAGCCACACTTCTCTTGATTTGACCAGATAGAGCCAAACTGCAGGATTTTTAGATTTTATGTTTTTAAACCCTTATGTCTTGAAAGATTAATATTATTTTCATGAACAAGTTCAGTTTTGCCTTTGGCATGATGTGATTTGATTAGTCAACACTTAGTGTGTGTCTTGAATTACTGATTAACACTATATAAAATTTGTTGATTGTGTTAACTTTTTAGTTGTAATTGGCACTATTGAAAATTAACTGTCCTATTTGCTATAAATCAAAGTAACTATACAGAAAAACAACTATCCGGCTATTTCTTTTGAAAGGTTAACTATATTGTTATGGAAAACTGTTCCACAATAGAAACACAACTGCATAATGTGATGAGAAAGATTAAAAAATTACATAGCAGTGACTTATAACAGTTTTCAAAATTACTTGTCCTTACCAAAGTCAAACCTATAGTGTAATATACTGGATGTAATAAGAAATAATACGATTTGCCTTAAACTATTTTTATGCCTTTAATTTAATGTGTATTTTATTAAGGCTTTATTATAGTCTTAATAAAATAGTAAAAAAAGTCTCTTAAATACAATAAAATGTTACCCTGTGTGTGCAAGAAGAAAACACTGGTCAGTATAAGGATTGCAGAATTAAAAAAACAAAAACAAGCAAACAAGCAAAAGACAAAACCCCAAAACAACAAATTAGCTAAGATACTCTAATTACAGAAACTATTAATGTCAGCAAACTGAGATACTGGTAAGATTTTAATTTCCAGTTGTTCAAAATTATTGATTGTATTAATTCTACTTATTTTTCTGATTGCTTCATATTTGTCATAATAAGCAAACACTGAAAATTTGGCCTCATCTTCGTGGTATGTTAAGCAAGGACATTATCTTACAGGCCTGTCATAATGATGAATTAATTAAAATTTGAGAAGTGCTCACATTATGCTAATGAACTCTGTTGCCAAAGCTAAAAATAAATAATTTCAAAAATAGCCATTTAAAAACCTTTAGAGTAGCAATTATTTAATTATAGGGCACCTTTAAAGAAATGAACGATAAATCAAGTGACTATAAGTATTTCTCCAGTTATGCAACTTCAAAACAGCAGCCAGAAACAGCATCCAAAGTGTAGACCTTCAGGTGACATATATCAAGGCAGTTCCATGGAGTTAAGTTTAGTGACAACTGTTTGTGATAATTATGCATTAAGTTTTAATTGTTTAGTTGCTGTAACTGTGACTTTTGAGATGTCACTAGCTTTCTGTTAAATTTATCATTAAAAATATCATCAAAGTGTCGTGGAGTAAGCTCTTAATATGTTGTTACACATATGACTGTAGCTTTAGAAAGGTCCCAATAGGACTGAAAGTGTAAGATACATTAAACAAAATACAATGCTCAGATATTATGATGATCCAGTCTTAATGGATTATTTATGGTGTTTTACATTGTTAATTTCTATTTGCTGCAGAAAGGACCAAAAGGAAGCCCCACAGAACCTTTAACTAAAAGTATTTAGGTCATACTGAAAGAAAAACTTGGTTATATTTAGCTGCTTCCATCCAGCTTTTGTGGTTGTGAAGACACCTGGTAGCTGTCTACCTAAATTCAATAGGTTCTTCCCTTTTTGATCTGAAATTTTTCTCCAGAGTTTTTGTAGTAGTAGATATAACTTCCCCTATCAGAATGGTCAGATTATTTACTCTTGAAACAAGACCCACTGGAATTAGAAAACAGGCTGACAAGATCTTATTGTCCTGAGGGACACAGCTGACAAGCAATGCTCTAAAAGCACTCTGCAGTTACAGACTTCACTGAGATGCTAAAAGCAAACCAAGAAAAAGACAAGGGTTTAATTATCTTTCATTTAAAAAACAAGAGGTAGAGATGCTCTCTTTTTATTCAATATCTTACCAAACATCTTGGGTAGATTCAGGCACACCTCAGCTGAGGATGGTTCCGACATGTTTTCAGTGCTTAAGCACTTGACCCAGCCTTCTGACCTGGTCAGAAGCTAAAAGCATTGCAGGTTTTCTGATCTAGAGAAATTGAGCTGTTGTGTAGCTGTAAATAGAAGATATGGCCAGAAGACAAAGAAGAAATCCTCATATATAGTGCCTACATTTCCATACTTACTGTGCTGTTTCTTGCACAACATTTGACTATAAGCTTTAAATACAATTGAATTTGATGTTTTTGTATTGCAGCAGTATTTTCCTCTATTACTGAGCTATGAAAACCAGAGATGTCCAAAGCAACAAAGCATATAATAAATTCACAGGTTAAAGCTCAGACAACTGAGCCTTTTATGCAACTCCAAACAAACCAACACATTTCTACACAGAGGGAATATACCAATTGTTCATAATGCATATTATGATATGTTCATAATAGGATCAAAACAAAGAGTATTGAAATTCTTGAAGTTGCTAGAAGAGTCATTAAAAATATCTAAATAATTTGAACTGTTAGCAAATTTAAGAATTCCATTTTAGAGATGAAAGAGGATTTATGTTTCACACCTTTCCGTTGTTAAGCTCTAGATAGTGCTACAGTAGATTCCTGGCCTTCAAAAGTATCAAAAGAAAATTGAGTTAAACTGTCTGTGATAGAAACTAATAGTCCCTGAGACTCATTAGGGAGCATCTGTTACATAAATGTACTGAACTCAAAGCTTTTACTACAATTTTTAAAATTCATGTCAGAGAAGAACACAGATAGGGTATTTTGAGTGATATGGAATTTTGCCTGTTGACATCCTGTCTTTTGGGGGTGACTGTATTTTCTTGGTGTCAGCAAGCAAACAGTGCTGAACTGATAATGTATCTCTCAAGAAGTGGTATTATTCTAATAACCTTCTAATAATCTAATCTAAGAATGAATTAATTCTTAATTAATCAGAGATACATTATCAGTTCTTATCTCTCAATAAGTGACATAATTTTTAAAATATGTCTAAGCATCAGTTATTTGAGGTTTGCCACCTAGCTAGTGGATTCTTCTCTCAGCCACAATATCTGTCTAGTTCATACAACATCATAAAAATTAGATCCCAGGAGCATCAATAGTATTAAATGTTTCCATTGCTACAGGAATGGGCTCAAGCCTATTTGCTGTGTTTTGGTGATTTTTGGAGTTTTTTTACCCATTTGTATTTTGTACTTTTACCCTATTGTCAGCTCTTTTCAGCTGTCCAAAACAGGGAGGGAGGGAGGCAGGAGGGAAGGAGGGANNAAGGAAGGAAGGAAGGAAGGAAGATGAAAGAAAGTTAAAAAAAATTTTTAAAAAAGTAAATTCCAAATACCTTTATTTGACTTACCTGCAAGAAAAATGCTGAGACTGACCCTGTCAGCATTCATAACTATCTGGGATTCCCCAGATGTGTAACTTTTCTGTTGCAAGCTGACTCATCTTTAAATGGAAAGTGAAATGAGTTTGGAGGATCACAACAATGGCATTGAAGTCTGAGGGTGTCTTAACCTAATGCCCAATATTTCATTTTTGGAGCAAAGAAATAAAGAGGGATATGTTACCATAACCATATCTATGTTTTTTAATCTGTATGTAAAGAGAGTAGTATGTAATGATTTTTGTATGTTATTTTGTTATGATAACAATAAAAATGTAATTAAAAAGAGAGTTAAAAAGTAATATGTTATTGTAACCATTAAATACATGATAATATCATAATCAGTTTCTTTATATGACATAAGGAAAAGTATGCTTTTACTTAGAATATATTAAACTTTATTTATTTTTCTTACTCCAAAAAGAGCAAAATCTTTAAATAAACTGGAGATCTCAAAATGACCCTCACTTCAAACAGCAGTTGCAACTAACTCTTCTGTTTCTTGTGTATGACGAATGCACTTGTCCTAAATGCATACTGTTATTCTCAATGTCAGATTAAGTGAATTATTTGATTGTGAAAATTGAAGAAAAAATTCTGGTTTGGTGTTACTAATTATTACAAAAATTCAAGGAAATTTTATTTTCACTTTTGCTAGAAAGGAATCCTATCAAAATGTCCTTTTTTTAATTTAGGAAAAAAATCTGAATTTTTCATGATAACTAGTTCAATACAAAAATAAAAATTCAATTCTTTACCTTTTTTTCAGCCTTATTGGGACAACAATCCCAATAATTCTGCTTTCTAGAAATAATTAATATATCCTCCCTCATACTCAGATGTTGCTAACTAATAGCAGTGGATGCAATGGTAAATAGGTAAATTAGCTCTTAAGGATGGTAAAACTTAAACCTAAAAGTGCTTGTGACTTAAAAGTTCCATATTACAGCCTCATATTTCAAGTTGAAACAAATTTGTAACAGTCTGAACATTCAGGAATCTACTTAATGTAGTAACTTAAGTCTATTTAATTGTTAGTCCACTATATTACCTCAACAAAATTTGTACAAGATTTCCTCTGGTAAAAGAGATATGTTTAATGCAGTTAGGGTATATTCTCAGCTTGATTAACTCATCATATAATCCTTAAAACAAATTAGTCTAGAGTACCTAAAGTTCTGCCTCTGGATATTTCCCGTAACCCTTCAATTGCTTTACAGCTGGGGCAAGGTTGTTAACAAGTTTTTATGTTCGAAGTGTAAATTAAGCAGAATTTCAGAGTCAGTGTCCAAAGAAGTGTCAATGTTCTCCCTCTTGCAATGTTGAAATACAAACCTAAGTTTTTCAGAGAAACATTAAGTCATGCTCCTGGAGTTTGATTTTGCATACACATACTGGAATGTTGGGTGACCCTTGAAAGTGGTCTGCTACCTTATTTTTGAAGTTATTTGGGCATAAAAAAAACCCCTGCTGTGATCCAAATTTAAACTTCTTACTCCTGAGGTTATTTATACTTTTAATCATAGGATCATAAAAACAGGGCAGGATAGGATTACAGAAGGTCAGCCATTTTCTGTCAGGATCAACTCTAATAAAACCATTCTTGACAGGTATTTACTGAAGAAATATTTTTAATCTTGAGTTATACAAATTCATAGCTATGCAGGCAATGTATAATTTGGAAATAGTTCCAATTTGTGCCAAAGTACTGGAAATAGTGCCAGTGTACTTAAGCTTATGGTCCTCAGCTGATCTGCTCGGAGTTTTGTGGTCTCTTCTGGAATGCAGCTCCTTTAGGAGGAGAGAAAACTAGGATTCCCTAAGAAGCCTGTATGACTGTGATTCACAAGTAATTTCCCTGCAGAAACCTCCCTAGTGTACACTGATCATGCCAAGTAATCCTCTTCCAGGCCATGATTGTTTACTGACACTTTGGTATCTTGACTTAGAAATATAAATATTATATTTGTGAGACAACGAAAATAATATAATTATGTGGGCTACATTATGAAGAATGTAGCCTTAAAAGAACAATACTTCTAGTATTGCAAAGTATTTTAGCTAAAAGAAGGGCCCAGAGGGCTAAGAGAGTAGAACATCTGTTGTAAAGTATTTTGAGCTACTCCAGACTGAGTCTAGGGAGAAGGGATGAAGTAAAAACTGTGTGATTCTCCCTATCCATCTAAAAGGAGGTGGAAGGACAGCTTCCCACTGGGAGATTTCTTTGCCTCTTTAATCATTACACAAAATTAAACTCTCCCTTCCCACTCGCTGAAATCTTCCATAGTCATGCCACGAGCAGGAGCAAACAAGGGCGATGCTCACCAGGCAGCTGATGGATCGATTTCTGAACAGGTACAATCTACTAAGTTGTACTGAGATTATACACTGAGCAGTGTGTCATGGACAATACCAAATGATACTGGGGTCTCTGTGGGTCTTCTAGAAGGGAAACAGGGACTTCTCCCTGAAGCATGTTGTTAGAACAGTTGCATATAAGCACCATAATTTAATATTCATTATTCTATGAAGTTGTTTTTTTTAATTTAAACCCAGTATTATGACAGCCAGTTGATTATCTTCTATGGCAGAAAAATTAGAATGTATATTAAAACTTTAAGTTGTTTTTTTTTTTTTTGACTTTGGTCACATTTTCCCAAAACTCTATTACTCCAGTTCTATACAACTGTAAGTTGTGATAAGAGTTGTGTTACAAACTTCTCAGCTTTAAGAGAGACATCACTGCACTACAGACTGAAGAAAATTAGGTCCCCTGAGTCTGTCTCTTGATTATCCATAATGCTTAATTTTTAATTTACTCACAAACTCTCTTCTCACAGAAATTTCTAGTTCCCTCTAAGACAAACTTGGATGTATTCTTCTGTATAGCTCACACCAGAGGCTACTTCCAAAAGGAAAATTCAAAGACTACATGATACTGACTGTTGCCTGCTATAGGTAATGCCACACTAAGTAAATTGTGCACCCTGTTACATCCCCATTAACACTCTCATGTCATACCATGGGACACACTATATAGACTTTGAATTTAATGCTGTGAAGACACTATTTCATTTAACTAAATTAAATTCCTCAGTTGTTTGAGAAACTTTTTACTGGGTCAAAGTCCTATTACACACATGTAAGAAAAAACAGCAATTAAGCCCTAAGGCTAAAAGAACACTGCATGGAGGCAAAAGTGGACCTAACCTAGTTCTAGGGAGTGCAAATACCATCACTCTGCTGTTGAGGGTCAGTCTCCCCAGAAAAATATAGGCATGAGCCATTCTGCAGCAGTAAACTTCAAAGCAAGAAGCTGCTCCCTGGAGATTTCTACAATAGCATAGATGAATCTAGTAGATCTAGGATGTCTGCACTTATATTGCATGTATTTCAGCTACTCTGTAGAATTTATAGATGACAATAATAGTTTGCATATAATAACTATAATAATTTACACAGCATAAATATATATATATAACAATAGTAGTGGGGTTTTTGGACTGTAGGGTTAATTTTTTTTCCTAATATATAGGGTCTAAGTTAATCATAAAACAATCAACAAAAGGCTATCATACCTTTTGTTTCTAACCTTGATGTAAACACCTTTAAAATTTGTGTACTATTCATTGGGGTTTCCACAGGTCAGTCTTGCCCTCTACTTCATGATACAGTGAAGAAGAAACTGTTACCCAGAAAATAATCCCTCAACTTGACAGTATTCTAACTTCACAATGAGAAAACTGAAAAAAATATTAATTTGACTAAGTTTCAGAACAAGCTGTTAGCTTAGTTATACACCAAATCTACATATTTTACATGTAGATTTTATATGTACAGCTCCGCAGATTTCAGAGAGGAAAGCTGCTGTTCAACAAGGAGTACCATGTATAATGAAATTTGTAACATTTGTTTGTTCCACAACACAATTTCAAAGGTCTAGAAAGGTAAAGAGGCAAAAAGAAACAATGCACAAACACTAAATCAATAGTTCATATCGGACAAAACTGTTCATATGACAAAGACTTTCAGGTTTAAATAATGTTTAAATAATAATGTATGATCAATGAAATTAAGCTATTAGTTGTGTTTGTAGTCTAGTATGTAGAAGACAGGAGGAAGATGTCAGAGACTGGAAAGATTAATGTCTTGAGACATCTTGGGATGCTTGAAATGACTGGTAGGGGGGAAGGTCAGGCCTTGGTTTTGGTGAGGTACTGCCCTACCCTCCTTACCCCCCAAGCCCACATTGCCTGTCTCTCCTGGCTTGATGGAGGCAGTCCCTGAGTGTTGCCTAACCCAACACCTGAGTGCCCAAGAGACCAGAAGTCCCATCTGGGAGAAAATCCCATGATGGGCTGGGTCTTTAAGAAGGCTGACCATGAAGCAAGTTGATGTTTAACCCTACCTTCATCTTGGAGATTTTTATCTATTACATTGCTGGAACCCAGGAGCTGGCAGCTGCGTGTGTGGTTTTTTTTATATATTTCCTTTCTTTTTTTCTCCCTTTCTTCCTCCTCTTCTCCTTTTAACTCTCTTTTCATGAAACATAACAGTGAATGGGTTTAAAGGTTGCTAAGCTTAATGGGCTGTCTATGCTATGATGAGTGCTTTATGTTGGGCTAAATCTTTTCCTAAAACTCCTTGATTTTTTACAGTTTGCCAGTAAACTTTTGTGTGATTTTTACCTCTTGGCAATATCTGGTAGGTATTCCTCCTGTGTTTCTACCCAGAGCAAAAGAACCTCATTTTAGGCCTGTACATGAAGTGTCCAGGGCATTAGAGAGGGTAATAGTATCTCTTTGGAAACATCCTTAAGATTCCATTGATGGTAGTTTCCCCTAGATAAAAAGATGTCCCAAAAAAAAGATTTGGTTACAGTAATTGCAAAACCTGTTTGTACTGTTTCTTATGTTTAGCATAATAAAACTGAAGAGAGTCTGTTTCAACTAGGTATTTGCTCTACCTTTTTTGTAAATATTACACTTAATAGTACATCAGGATTCTAAATATTAAAATGGGAAAAGGTATTTTATTTTTATCCTTATACTAACTTGCATATTCTTATTCTGTTTTTATCACAGTTTCCAGTACTGTGGCCTCTTTATGTTTATATAGAAAATGTTAGAATAAATTAAAGATCTCAGTCTATTGTATTCCAGGAAGATCAATGGGCTTTCTAAAGGCAAGTTAAGATATCAGAAAAGATGTATTTAGGATAATGAGAAGATTCTGCCACAGCTCATATTTATTGAAATTTGCAACTCAAGCCTGATGCTGAAAGTCATAAGCACATCAATATTCTTTATTTTTTGTTATCCATCAGCTTCAGTATCAGTGGATACAGAAGCTTTAGTACTATTCATCTCTATAAAGATCAAGAAATCAGCTTTATTAACCTAAAGGTAAGTCACAGAAAATATCACATCTTCTTGGTCAGATATGCTCAGCCAACTGCACATGATTTTTGGAAGTGTGATTCAGAACTGTGAGACAGCTCCAAACACACACTGAGGTGTCTCTGATCTAGGTGTCTTGCTGAGCCAGATGCTTAAATCTCCTTTGGGAGAATAGAGAACTAGTCAATGGATGTAATAATTCAAAGTTAGAGAACTACAAAGTAGACCAGATCCTTGTATTTATTTCAGAATTAACTGAACAGCTCTCTAGTTGTTTGTGGTTACAAACCAAATAAAATATGAATCACAATATTTGTTTCAAAAGAATATGAGGTATCTAGTCTATTTTCCTCAATGATCACAGAATAAAATAACGTGTCCTATTTCTACATTAATTTGACAATCTTCTTTTGCTGCTAATATTCAGATCAAATATCTTCAGCATAACTGAAAATTTTTGCAAACAGATGACTCTCTTGTTGAACTTTCTATTTAAGAAAGAAACCAGACAGAAATACAACAAGTTCAACCTTGGATCTATGCTACACATCCAATATTAATCTCATTTAACTTCAAAAATGTAATAAAGCAACATTACTATGGGTGTCTCTTCCAAGGGTAGTTAGGCTGCCATCACAATTTATCTTTTCTTAATTATCTAGACAGTGGTTGTTTTGCATAGCATTTCCACATGTAATGTGGCTTTGCATAATTCTGACATAGTGCCAGCAAGATCAGTACAAATTCTTATTCTTTAGTACTCCATGTCACAGATCAGGCAATGTCTCAGGAGTTTCCTGCTCTTGCTGCATCAAGTCCTTCATCACTATTAGTGTATATGTGTTTCAGGAAGCCCTCAGAGAGCATGTGAGTGAAGAACTGGAAAACATAAAAAGCCTGCTAAAACAAAATTCTGCTTGTTTATATAAGAGAATTTTTCAATTAGAATAAAACTTTAAAGCTTGAGTGTTATAAAAGGTTAAGGACTTCCTGGTCACTGAGTATTTCTGACCTTAATATTTTTTTTAATGGGTTCAAGATAGGAAGAGTAAAGGTAGTGGAACCCTAATGCTGCACTAAAGAGTGAAAAATTTTAAAAAAAATCTAAGTCAGTTTTGGTAAAGGAAGATGGTCCTAAATATAAACAAAATGTATTTTTTAAGATGTTTTCCTGAAAAAGATACATTACTTAGAGGTTGTTCGAATTTCTGTACTGATAAATACTTGCATGGCTTGCTCTTAGATATTTCACTTTTTTCCCCCCCAGACAGCAGCGATTCATACTTACTTAGATAATTTCAAGGAAATAATTTTTGGGGTTTTTTTTGTTTGTTTGGGGTTTTTTGGTTGTTTTGTTTTGTTTGATTTGTTCTTGGGGTTTCTTTTCATTGAATGGTTTTATTATTTCCTACCTCTCCTCCATCCCTCCCAGCATTTGGGTAATCATAGAGGAATGTAATTGTACGTGACATAGTACTGAATAAACTCCTGTGTAAAGGGAGTACATAATTTCTCATCCTTAGCAAGGAGACACAGCTGTGGTGCTGATACAGGTAATTAGCTGCTTCTTACAGCAAATATAAGGTGCATTCACTGATGCTTGGCTGCTCTGTGCTGCATGAACAGACAGCTCCTATGTGAACAAGGCAGAAATACACAGTCTAGAATTCTACCCACATTTAAAAGTCCAATTAGCTTTGTGTTCAAATGGTTATGATAAGATCTGAGAAACTGAAAGTCTTTTTCTGACTCATGTTGAATTTGTCATATAAGCAGGCAAAACTGATGTCCATTGCATTATTGAATAAAAATGGTTCAACAATTTTTTAATCTGTAGAAGGTAAATAAAAGCATTACTAGCAGTTAAATATAACGTTTGCATCATACTTTTTGTGTGTTGCAGCACCTGTGGAAGACCTGTGTGGTAAATGTTGGAAATCTGAAATTTGGCAGGGACATTCATTGACCTGTGAAAACCTGTTTGCATTTGACCAAGAGAGTTTGAAGCAATCCTCTGTATATGACAGCTGGATTTTCATGGGCAACTGAAAGGTGACAAATGTAATGACCCATCAACTTTTATCTCCCTTATGCCACTGTGTGAATACGCTTAGTGGAAGTTTTCAACTTCTGATTCTCCTGCCGCTATCAAATTGGAGCAGGAAAAGTAAACCATGTTAAGATAGAGGAATGTATAAGTTGCTTTCCAGATGTGAGAGAGACATCATGAAATATTTCAAATAAGCACTGTTATCCCAGAGTTAGCAGGGTATTTATTAAGTGGTGAGTGCATTGATATGGCAATCAGAAGGAAATTTCTCATTCTGTGAAAGTGATATGGAAAATGTAAGAGCTTCCTCCAGTGAAAGAAGCAGACTCGTGTCAGGCAGGACTGGAAATCTCAGCATTTGTCCTGAGCAAATCAGAAACATACAGGGATATACACAGAAGGAAAGCGATTTGTGCAGTCATATTAGTGTCTATTGCAAAAGTATAATTCATAAATATATTGTACCATTGCAGAAAAGCAATAGCATGTGTCACTGTCTTCTTCAGATAAACCAGTACCTTTCATGAAAAACTACAATGTGGTTTGATTTGTTGGTTCTTTTTTCCTAATTTAATTACATTCTATGAAATTGGCAAACAAGTAATATCAATCTATAAACTAAAGTACAGCAAGCAAAGGAGAGAAGTAATTATACTGTGGGTGTTCTGCAATCATATTAAGTTTTTTAGCTAGTAGACAAAGTTCTCTGGCTGCATGTACAAATTAACATATTTGCCATTCCATTCCATACAATGGAATGTCTTTTATTTAATAAAATATTGCCTGCAGTTTCTTCAAATAATAGTGCAGTAGAAACATAATAAAGAGTAACAGAGAATTAGAAGTGCTGTTAATAAAATACAGTCTAATATCAAAATTTTCCTATTAAAAATAAAATTCAAGAAAAGAAATAGTTTATTTGGTTTTCTTATTACAAGACTGGAACATATAATTTGTGGTTTATGTACTGTTTATTCTGACATGATTTTGTGCCTATCAAATTACATTGTTGGTTATGGATAAAATTTCAGCTGGCTCCACAAAGTTCTTATTAAAATCCGTGTCAATGAAAACTGTCATGAGTTTCATTCTACTTCATACTTCATATTTATATTATTATGAGAACACTTGAACAGAGCCTGCACAGCTGATTTTTAATCTCTAACTATCATTATGTACTTCTCAAGCCAATTCACTAGACAGCCAATCAAATTTTTTTCAGTGGAAAGATTTTTAATAATCTAATGCATTCAGACTTATACACTCTGCATTATTATTCAGTCCGGTACAGGTCAAAAAGAGGGAACAAATGATATCCCTCACTCTGAGTAGTGGTATACATGTATTTAAAAACCAAGCTTTCACAGGTCTTGCAAGAAGAATATATTTCTTACAGAATCACCAGCTTTTATTATGTCTTAATCTTTATGTGGTTGTCATTTAAATACAGCTGTTCTACATTCTGTCTTCAATTCTTATTTTTCCATGAGACAATTGTTTTCTGAAAAATGTTAGGAACATTTTAGATGTGAACCTGTGTTCCAAATATCTTCTAAAAACATGTATTTGATTTTTGTATATGAATGTCTGGATACAATAAAGCAAGATATGTGCATAAAAAGAGGTATAAGATGTCCTTGATGTCAACATGAGGCTAACAGCTTGGGATGCTGGAAGAATATTGGGATGCAATGGAAGCTCCAAGAAATAATGCTTTTGAAGGCATGTTGCTTTTTATTTCTCTTTCCATTTCTGTCTATACATTTTTGAGTACTGAGAGTTGCCTATGAGTGCTAAGTAAATACTGAGGAAACTGAAAAAGGGTGGAGTTACTTAAATGTTAAGTCAATGCTTTCTAGATAAACAACTTTGTATAGAAGAGTACTTGAAAAGTAATTGCTGTCTCAAAATTATACTTGTGTTTTATTTACAAGAATATTCAAAAAGAGTCCCCTAAAAATACAAATTTCAAAGATGATGTCATTTATTTCAGCAGTACTACTACTGAGCTAAGAAAGGAAAACATTTTATCCAAGAGTGCACCATGAGAGCACATTCTTGTTTTATCACTTGCCCAAAGTTAGACAGGACTACAAATTCAGTAGCTTGTTTATAGGCAAATCAAGAGAACATGAAGAAGACAGGGGACCATCCTTTAACAGTTTCCATTCACCCAGGGCACTGAGATTCACTCACTGTAAATGGCAAGTTGCTGTAAAGGTTTTGCCTGAAACTGGAGATGGAATTCTGTACTGAGCTTTAACACATAACATGCAAGTTCTCCAATGTAAGCAATTGCCCAGTAGGCACCAAACCTCAAACCCATTTCCAGAAGAAACTTCATGCTCATTTTCAGCTCTTAATTAAGATGGAGCTCATAGTGAAAAAGGCCCCTGCAAGTTGGATTCTCTGTCATATGTTCAAACTTCACTCTGATTCAGTCAAAAGTTTTTAAAATCCTGTAACATAGTATCATTGCTGTATCATTGGTTTATTGTAGAGGCTGTCATATGTGGGTGGCTGGCAATGAGCTGCATTTCATTGACATGATTCTTAGATTTTCAGTGAGCGATTATGAGTCATTAAGTGATCAGAGTCATTTGTGCAGGACTGCAGCTTCTACACTTTTCATCTCACTGTCTATTTTTGCATATAGGATATGTTTCCATATTTATATTACATGAGTATATATATAAACACTTCACACTAAAGCATTGTGAATATATTAATATAGATTAATGCAGAGTTTGTGATTACTTCAATCCACAAGAAACAGGTGATAGCAAAAATTCTCTCTTGCCTTGCATGTGCAATTGATGACAGGGAGTTGTTTTTTTGGGTTTTTTTTTGACATGATTACCTGAATGCTTTGCTTTACAGCTGGTGCTAATGAATATAACATAACTCAGCCATCCATTTGGATTTTACATAGTCCTCTAAGTGTCCTTGAGCATGGGAGTGAATCTTAGCTCTGAGTGAAAGCCAGGGGAAGGCAGTCAGTGTTGTAAATGCTCAGCACTTCATGCAGATCTCTGCAGAACTGAGCCAAAAGCAAATATGCCCCAGAGTATTGACAATAAAATTGCTCTGGTTCAAATGCACTTAGTCATGGCACCCTAAGGAGAAGTAACAGATTCTTTCCCTCAAAACAGTCAAACAAATGAATATATGCGTATGCATGTATGTTTGTAAACTTTTGTAAAGCTGATGTTTAGAACAGTGCTAAAACACTTCTTTTGAAAAATCAGTACATGAAAAATACAAGAGTTCATATACTTTCATCAAATGGCACAGCTGAAGAAAAAAAGTCTTGAATTTAGACCTTGAAATGCATGAATAACTTATACAACTTTTTTTTCTAAATAAAATGACCTAAAATCATTATGCTGTCTTTTTAATTACCAAATTACAAAGCATTTCAACAACTAGGTGCTGACCAGAAATTTTTCTATGAAATGAATGCAAGGGCTACTTTGTTTTCAAAACATAATTAGTATTCTAGACATGATCTATGCTTTAAAATGATATGTGTTTAAAAGAAGACTGGATGTGGCACTCAGTGCCATGGTTTAGTTGAGGTGTTGGGCATGGGTTGAACTTCATGATCTTGAAGGTCTCTTTCTAGTGATTCTGTGATCTGTTTTATTTCATCCTGGCAAAAAGAAAAACAAAAAACCCTCCCAAAAAAAAAAAGAAAAACCTAAAAAAAAAACCCAAACAAACAAATAAAAAACCCTGCTTTTGCTAAGCTCCAAAGCTCCTCCTGAATCTACATTTACATCTTAGATTTCAACAGAGAATGGAAAGTAATTACACATTTCTGGAAATTAACGCATTAACATTTCCCTGTCCTGTCTTTATGAGAAAGTCAGAATCAAATCTTGAGCAGGACAAAGACAATATAAAAAAGAAGATGATCTCTTATCTGAATAGTAGTAGATGTTATATTTGAAATATATAAGCAGTTCACCACAGGATACAGTGCTGAAATGTTACTTCAAGGCTCATTCCTATTGACTATCCTTGCAGTCTAAAACATTTCCTTTTTTAAAAAAGTAAAGGAAATTTTACACATCAAAATGAAGGTGACTGTTTACCAAGACACCTTTCTGGCTGCATTGTCAATGCAAGAGGAAATAGGATCTGCGCTCAGGATGCAGGACCCATCCTGCTGAGAATACAAAGGCTTATCAATGTAAGTGTGGGGCTGGGACACAAACAAATGAGGTTTATTTTGTCAGAGTGGCCTCTCGGTATGTCTTGCACAAGGCTATTTTTATCTCCCTCCATCTTTGCAAAGCACTAGCAAAAAACCTTCATCAGTGTTGAGGGAAGGTGTTTAATGCATAAAGAAGTGAATCCCAAAACATCTATTCTAATACATTCTTCTGCCATCCTTATTCATTGTTGGAAATAGAGAAGCAATATACCATCAATAATAATTATTATACTTAAGCTTTATTGGAACAGTACCAGAATTACCAGATGATCTTTAGTTTCTAAACAGCCCTACTGATTTCCCAGTGCACTGGTATAGCATGTGTGCATGGTTTCTGTGCCAGATCTTCAGCTGGTCTAAAGCAGTGCAATTTTACTAAATCCAGTGGATGTATGCTACTGTACAATAGGGACTCTGAACCATGTTCTGTTCTTCAAAAAAAAAACCCCCAACTGATTATTGAGTTTATATTAAATCAGTGAAACTACTTGCAGAACAGGGTGAACTGTGGGAGGCATCAGTTAATCCATGAAACCAAAAAGCTCCCTAATAATTAATAAAAATATACTTACAAACATTTTACAGTTTCTCAATGCAAATATCCATATAACCACTTTTCTGTAGTATGTAGGTTAATGTTATTTTAAATGAGAGGAAGCTTTGAATGTCACTTGAGGATTTAAAAAAAAAATATTACCAAGAGGAAAAATAAAAATTACTCTTTTTCCAGTGTTTATTTTCATAGAAATTCACAGCACCAATCAGTCACTGAAACTAACATTTACTTAAACCTATGGTAGAAACGCAAAAAAATGAAAAATATTGGCCACAAAACAAAACTTAAAACTCCTCACTAAATAGCACTGCACCATAAGTAAATATACTCCTAGAGTATAATATTAACCCCTCTAATAGACTCATTAATTACAGAATCATAGAATTTTTTGGGTAGGAAGTGACCTTAAAGATCATCTACTTCCAACCCCCTCTCCTGGGCCATAGGCAGGGACACCCTCCAATAAATCAGGTTGCTCAAAGTCCCTCCTGGCATTGAACACTTCCAGTGATGCATCCACATCTTCTCTGAGCAACCTGTCTCAGTGCCTCACCTCGCAAGATGTTCTTCTTAAAATGTAATCTAAACCTATTGCTTTCTGTTTAAAGCCATTCCTACTTGTGGTATCACTACATGCCCTGTAAAAAGCCCCTCTCCAGCTTTCTTATGGGCCCCTGCAGGCTCTGGAAGACTGGTAGAAGGTCTGCCTGGAGTCTTTGCCATGTTGAACAATCTCACCCATCTCAACCTCAATTCACAGGAGAGGTAGCTCAGCCCTGTGATCATCTCCATGTCCCTTCTCCAGCAGGTCCAAGTCTTTCCTAAGTTGTGGTCCCCAGAGCTGGATGTAGCACTCCAGGTGAGGTGCAACAAGAGAAGAGGGGGAAAAATCCACTTAATCCACCTGCTGACCATGTTTCACACACTTTATAGACACAGAGTGGAGAAAATAATCTTAACATAAATACAATGAATTTTGGGTTATGACATTTTTTTTAATTCCTAGTATTTTACTTATTTGAATGTGCTCCTGGGGGTCATGAGAATCAATATGTGTGGACCTTAACAAGAACATGAAAGTCACCCAAATAAAGCTATGTAAATCATTGCTATTCTAACTTGGATCTACAAAGAAAAATCTTCTGAAGCCACTTTATGTTACTCAATGCTGTAATTTATCCGTAGCATATCACAGTTCAGAAGCAAGACCATATGAACACTTCTAGACCATTTCAATATAAGCTAGTTGACAGATGAACAATAACTTTTTTAACTGCTACATCTGAATCTATGATAATACATTTGTCCAGCTCTTAAAGGTGAAAGATGGTGAATCAAGCCCATGTCATTGAGCAAACCAGAAAAGTCACAACCATAAAGCCCACAGTGTTTTGAAAATCTGTAGTATAATACATTAACTTTTACCTTCAATTACCTCTTAGTTCTAGTGTGGTTTATTACAACTCAAGGCCAATGCTTTAATTTATAATCCATTAATTATAATTTCACCTCATCAAAAGTTATTACCTAATTATTATTTGATTGTGTATTACTGTTACCTTGCTTAATAAGGCAGTTGAGTTGAAGACTTTACTTAAAGTAATAAAGTTGTATTTAATTGGGGTTTTTTTTAATGTATTTTGTTTCAAAATATTATAGCAACAATAGCTAATAAATGGTAAGTAAAAAAGTGAGGTAAGATAGGCTTATGGGGAACCAAGCTGTGCTTCAAAATATTTTTTTTTTTTGTATCCCAGAACAGTTCTATTTCAGGCATTTAAAATACAGCTTAAGCTTAAGTCTTGAATAGAGATGTAATAGTCAGATGAGAGCCTCTCTGCAGAAAACAGAAGGATGAATGGGTACAGATGTCATTTCATCTGCACTACACCTTTGATGATTGGTGATAGAAAATGCAGATATATACCAGCCTAAAATCCATGATCTAGTATGTTGAACTTGTTTCAAGGGGTTTTTTCACCACACCTGACAAAATTGAATTTGAGTTAAAATGCCTGGGGGAAATAGACTCATTTTTTTCGGAGGGTTGGTCTATCACAGTCTTAATTTGTAATTCTCCTTTTGAGACTGTCAGAGACCCTTTTCGTAACTCAAAAGTTTAATTACTACATTTGCAAGGGTCATCACTCAGTCACTACATAGAAGATGAATAGTGCAGTGCTATTAAATAAAGAATACTTTCTAGAGCTATTTTTAAAAGCAGTTATGACAAAAGCACCACTGTTCTTTAGGACAATAGCCTTATGTCTCATCTAAATTTCTACTGTCACTTTGAATAAAATGACCTTCTCTCTATTCCATGGACTTAGCTTTTAAAATGTTCCATAGTTCACAGGTATTGCTAACTTCAGCTTTGCTGGTATCTGAAATTTTATAATAATAAATTAAATTGTGAATTCATTTTTTTTTACTATATATATAGCTAATTAGAGGACAGAAATATGATCTTCAAAGACTCATTTGTACATAGATCTAAATCAAACATGATCTGCTGGGCAAATTCAAAACCTTTTTCTGCTTTCCCTCTGTGGACATTTAGATGTTCAAGTAGAACAAACACTAGTACATATACAAAGGACTGTATTTCACCTCAAATATTTACCAGAAGTTCTCTTCTGGTGTTTTGCTTCACTTGTCTAGCCAAAGAACAGCAACAGCAAAGTCATGTACTTTTGTAACTAACCCAAACTCTGTCAATTCTAACAATAACTATGAACTCAAAGTTCTCATTTGTAAATTAGTTACAAAAGTTAATAAATATTTATTTCTATATTGTTGTCACTTAACTTGTATCTTTATTTAAAGTATTTATTTTGACAGTTTATCATATCACTTAAACAAAGCAGCTACCTGGGAAATCACACAGAGGAAACAACTTTCTCTTTGTGTCAGGTGTTTCCTGGAAAATTCAGTGCTGACATTAGACTATGATGATGTTTCTGTTGCATTACTCCAATTCCATGAAACTTTGCTCCCAAACCTGCACAAATCATATATTCTAGCCACATGCTGTATATTTTATCACAATTCCTTCAGTGAACCAAAATATCATTATTTTCTTAAAAAGACATTTCTTCTTCACTTTCTCAACTTCAGGGAATTTCGTCATTTTTGACATTTTGATATATAATGTTTACGTTATTTAAAATAATACTTTTTAATTTATGATTAGCTAAGGACCAAGATGTGCATTCCAAACTGTACAATACGATGGAAATTGTACCATCATATTGAAATGTATTAATTTTACATAATTTACAGCTGGAAATTAAAAAATATCTGCAAATAATACATTCTATTGATTATTTGATCAAATTATCCACCTTTTGAAAAAATTTCTCCTCCCTGACCCCTCTTCCCCCACCCCCTGGTGATTCACTGTGATCACTCCTCTAGGTAGTCTGTGACAAACAATTTTTAGTTTTCATGTCTCTCTCTTTCTTCTTGACACCATTATATTTCTCAATATTTTTAAACACTTCTCTTAAATAATGATATGATCTGCTTTTAATGAACATCACAGTGAACTCTTCTCTTAGTGCCAAGCAAAAAGCCAAAAATCAAAACCAAGGAAAAAACACAAACAAAAGAAAAAAAGAAAGAAAAACAAAAAACCCACACAACCAAATGACCCAAAACTTAAACCCATAGGGTGCATAATCCCTTTGCAATGATGAAAGGCATAAACTAGAAGTCACATGAGAAAGCAACGTTTTATTCAGTATGGGATTAAACTTGGTGTTTCACAAACATTGGAGAGCGCATGTCAAGTAAAGGTAAAAATAACTATTGGTAATCCAGCTAGTTTGGCACTTGTATGGGAGCCCAATGAGATGGAGTTGTCTTAAAAAGAGTGAGTTGGAAAGGCTGATAATTTTTAAGTGTCTGTTTGTTTACCTATTTTAGTCTCAAATGAATGGGAGTCATACTTATTGTATCTCACATTCTCCTATTCCAAAACTTAATTCTTCTGCAGGTGGGAGCATGGGAAGAACTTAATGATCTGTCATTGGTAGTAAGCACAGAAAGAGCAACAAGAGACTAAGCTGACATCCAAAATTACGTTTGATTTGTTCTGGGTTTTTTTACAAAGAATGAAAATAAAATCAAGTAACTAAAATAAAATTGCTGCACCTGCTTTTATTTACCTTTGAGAGATGCCTGGAGAAACTGTAGAGACCACTTAAGATTCTCTCCGTAAGTTATCACATTTCCTTAGCAATGTACTTGAAGAAGAATTGAAATTATAAACTTTTAAAGAGCCAAGGTACAAGTTTGAAGAGGCAGAATTAGATGCAGACAAGGGAATTCTTCAGAGTATTTTGTGTCTTTAGTTACTCCTGTGGAGATCTACATCGTCCTTCAGGCTGTCATCCCCCACAAGACATTTTCTCTCCAAATAATACATAATTTAGTAAAGTACTAAGTCAGAGGTGCTTTGTGATCCATCTTTGATATGAACATGGCAAGGGAGCCTTGGAATTCAGTTTATATAACATTCTACAGTATTCGTAATGAAAGATGCACATGATATGAGTTCTGTTGAATTATAGGTCACTCACATCATCAAGAGCTAATATCCACATCTTCCTTCAGTTAAAATTTGGAGATGTTTAAATCAATTGGGTGAGAAGGGGTAAAATAAGAGGTATACAGAATATCCAAAGCAAAATGGTATTACTAAACCAGGTTTTCTCCAAGCACTGCCAAGACTCATCATACCTAAACTGAAAGCAGGTGAGTTAAAAAAGTAGCTGCCCTATGCTGTCTCAGGAATCAGTGGAGAAGAACAGATACTGAAGATTAGCTGCAATTAGATACAAACAATAAAAGGGGAAACAAAGTCTGAGGTTAATAGATTTTATTTCAAGGGATACACATGACTAAATAAAAGAAAACGGGAAGTTCCACTGGATTCCAATCACCTACATTACATCATTGCAAGCTGTCTAAATATTTCAGTCTGTTCCAAACTCCTAAAAGCCATTATTTAGGTATAGTTTAGGAGATAGTGGAGCCAAACTCCTTACCCAGAAGGCTGCATCAAATACACTCTAAATGCATGCAGGCCTTCAAATATATTTTTAAAGGTGCCCTGAAGCACTCCAAATCATCCTTAATAACATGCAACATACATCTGCAATTTCACATTGAAAGGAATTCCACTCTGTTGGATGGAGAAAAAAACATCTCTGTTATTTTGGACTGTGAACACATAAAAGCTGAGTTTCCAGAAGAGCACAGGTCTCAGAGGAGATTCAAACACTACTCAACACAAATATTTTAGTATGTCTTAGCTTCAGCTCTACTTGTACTGCAGCCTATGATAATTCACTGTCTTTAAGTTAACAAAGTATAAATACAATACAAATACATAAAATACAAGAAAAATACAACTACAGCAATAATAATTTTAAAAATACCTCAATAATATATTGGGTTAGATATTTAATGATTTCTCATTGGAAGCATGGTTTCATCTTTCTCCCTTCCTTTCCTATATCTTCCCTGGAAATAAAGAAGGCTTCTGACAAAAGAGGTCATATAAAAGGCTTGGTTAGCAGTAGGACACCCTTACAGACTGATTATTGTTCACTCAGAGAGGTAGAATAGGTAGGATTGGCATTGCTTTGTGTCTGCCATGCTCACTAAGGCAATTTAAGGTGTCTGTAATGTGAATGACTACATCTCACTTCATTATTCTGGGTTACAGAAACAGACATTTCCAAGGAACAATGGACTTGCCCTGTTCAGAGCATAGTCTTTAGAATAAAATGAACTTCACATTATCTTCTGTCCATTAAAAGTGAAACCTAACTCAGACACTGTAAAGCCAAAGGCTGAACATCTGAATCACAGTATGGACATTGGTTGGCAAAATGGTAAAAACCTGCTCAGATCGGTTTTATAATTTTAGGTACTCAGGAATTGGCACCCACCATTTTTCCAGATAAAGTTCCCTATTTAAAAACCCCTTAAAATAAGCCACACAGCCTAGGGAAGGTCAGCAAAATACATTCAATTTCAAGTATTTTCAACAAACCTTTGCCATATATTTACAAATTACAGGAAAAAAGCAATAGTCAGATAAGCCCATTCTCTTGTAATTTCTTTCAGCACCATTATAATATATTCTTTTTATCAAGCGAAATAATACTGAAAAATAAATGGTTACATTTATTAGAATCCTAGCAAATCCATGAAATTTTGTCTGCCAACATTTACTGCATGAATGCAAATTTAACATATTTTCCACTACATCAGAAGGATAAGTTTTTATTTAGATAAATTAAAAAAAAAAGTCAGAATGTACTCAAGCTATGGTAAAAAATCCCTGCTGTCTTCTACTCAATTAATGAAACTTTCCAGTGCAGCATGAGAACACTGTGGGCATTATTTGTCTAATCTATCTGCCATTTCCACATCAGTTTTGGTAGAAAAATTCAAATGAATTAAAATTGCAGAGTTTGTTTAGATAAGTATTTTGAAGGTTTTCCTACTTATTTTCTTTTTATTTTGTTACTGAGAGTAATGAAAGTCCAAAATATCTCAGAGAAATACTCTTTTATTAAACAGATACAACTTATCAGGAAAGTACAGCCTGAAAAAAAAAAATCATCTATATACCTATATACAATGCAAGTAAAAATGTAGATAAGAATAACTCTCACTTAGTTCAGGTACTGAAAACTTGAGTGAAAATAGCCAATACATCATTAACAGATACATTAAAATGTTATTGTACAGGTTATATTTTATATATGGCTTACTGGGTTTTATTTGAAGATGTAATGTACAGGATGCTGTTTAAACCTTTCTTAACTTTAGAGTTCATTAAACCATTCTCAAAATTGTCTTTGACAAAAGAAGATGTCCTTTCAAGCTGTATCAGATAAAAACTTTTTCATTGTTTGTTTGATTACTAAGCTACAATCTCACAGATTTTAATGAGAGCACTTCTGTGGGAAGGTACTATACAGTACATGTACAGCCTGAAAAACTGGTTTTACAATTCATAGTTCTTTATCCTATGCATATTTGGATAATAATCACAGTCTACAAAAGGTGAATATCTAGTACTTTCCAGAGAATTAGTGATGAGCATTTTCCATTAAGTGATTAATTTCAAGTATCTTGCCTATCTTGCTCCACATCAAGGATCATTCAGTGTCTCTATGGATTACCAAAAATTAATTTTCTTGCTTTTCAGATCTGTAAGCTACGGTAAGTATTTGAGTAACCAACACTGTCTTCAGTTTTATCATACTTGTTTCACAGCAAAGCTGAATGTGGGTGCCATAGCACCATGAAATAAAAAATGGTTATGCGAGTCATGAAGTTACCTCTCCTCACACTAATACATTGTTGAAACCAAATAATTCCTAAAGTGTAGTAGCAGCATGCACTTTAGCTGTAACTATCATCCTACACAGAAAAACAAACAAACAAACTGTGTTTATGGTGATTTCGCACATATAACTAAAGGGATATAAACAATCATTTAAAAAGCCTGCCAATCTCAAGCTCTTTTAAAACTTAAGAGGAACAAGTTAAAGAAGGAGGAAAAAGTTAAGTCATTGTGAAATGTTATGAACTGTTTTGAATTTGTCTCACTGTAAGAAGCTTCTGAAAAATATGCTAATTAAAAAAGTTAAGGAATTACACTCTTTTATTCATTAAGTGACAATCAAATATCTCTGTGAGCTATAAAGGCTCGTAACAGATTGCTTGCCATGTTGCTGTCCTCCTACTTCAAGGGCAGTTGCATTAAAGGATTCTACCTCAGACTGTATTTTATGGTTTGCCTCAAGCTGGGTAGCATTAGAATTCAAGCATTGTCATGCTGGATCAGAGCATCTGGGTCCACTCTCCTAACCCTGACTATAGCAAGTTCACAGACTTCATACTCAAAAGTTTCTGAAGCAAACTTCTGATCTGCTGCTATACAGAGCAAAAGGTTTCGTTATTTTTTCTCTTATTAGTAGTTAGCCTAGGAGCCAAAGCTTGGAGATTTTGTTTCCCTCTGTGCACGTGCTCACATGTGACTGTATGTGTAGTGTGAAAATGTGTGTACGTGTAGGTGTATCATAATGGGATAATCAGTACCTTATTAGCCCCCTAAACAGATAATTATTTTTAATAAGATGGTAAGGCAGTAGCTAGATAGCTAAATGAAGGATGGAAGGGCAGAACTGTGGTTTTTTTTCTCACACTGTAGTCCTTTCACAAAGGGAACATGAGAAAGGCAAGTTGTTTTTTCAGCTGGCTAGATAAGGTTATGTTAAGAAAGTAGTCTGTGGAGACCATTGATACATATATGTGACAGCAGTCAGATGAAGATACCTGATACAGATAAATTATTTCTAGGTACAACCTAAAAAAAACAGAGGAATTTGATTTGGTGCCAACAGTCTCAGCCTGTAGAAAGCGTTTTTATCCCCTTTACAAGTGTTGCAACAGCCGTCTTGTTAGAGGGCACAAATTACCCAAGACACAGACTTCTTGTTTATCACAGCATGGAAAGGATCCTGGTTTAGTTCTTTTTACATCTCAGCCATCCTGACTCCAACTATTCACTGACTCTGGCTGCTGCAAGCTCCTGCTGTAGGCTTTCTCTTTTGCTGCCTCTGACTGCATGTATTAGTTAGCAGACACTAAATGCAGGCTTTTACCTAACTAGACTATGACTGCAGGTCCCAACAACAGTGCAGACACAGACTGATCTCAGAGCAGTAATTCCGTCACCCCAAGGTCCTTCTTCTTCATGATCCTCTTGTTCCCTCTTCCTCACGACTGCTCTTTCTTCCTTTCGTGGTTATTTTTTTTCCTTTTTTTTCTTCCCTCACCAGCTAACCCACTCCCTTTTATCACACTTGTCTTTATTGGATATAGCTGCGACTCATCAGGAGCAAGGCTGTATTGGGTAAGTAACACAGCTGTTACTTGTCAGGGGTGAGGTCGCCTGTATTCCCTTCTCCTAGAACAAGTATGAATTCTTTGTTGTCTTGGAATACTCTACAAACAAGATATAATCAGAAGGCAGACTGTATACGTTGTTCTGTCAAAGCTCAGTGGTCACTGGAACAAAAGAAGTAGAGAACCAAAGCTCCCTTGGCACACAAGTTTGTTGCAAATTATATATTAGGTTTCTGTTAGAAATATCAACTAAGTATTTAATTAAGACTTCAGTCTGTCAGCTATTAAAGCAAAGAATATGGTTTGGATAAGTGAAGGGAAAGTATGTCTACAAATGCTAAACAATATAAAAATAGAAGTGCTGTCCAGAACCTTTGAAAAAAACCCTTTTCTTCTAGCAGAAAGCTTAGTATAGTTTTGTGTCATGCTAGTTTTACAAATTTTCACTTTCTTTTTATAATTGTATATATTTTTTATCTAATAATTGCTGTTATTTATTAGCATTGAAATTGATAATTTCTATAGTTTTCTTTGTTTTATATAAATATCCATTATTCTTATTCTCCATCTTTGTAACTGCTTAACTTTAGATAACTTTTACTGCACTTACTGTATCCCAGTATTTTATGGAGAGAAAGTCTCACAATTACACTTTTTTCTGTTGGATACACTTCAGCTGAATCTTTTGACAGTCACGTTCCTTTTGAAATCTGATTTCTATTGTGATTAATACTATGGCCTACATATTCTCTTCTTTATTTGCCACCAGAGATAATTTGCCCTCTTATAGCTAAAATTCATTTGATATTTGTCCTTGTCAGTGTATCCTTGCATGTTGCCCTACTTCAGTATCTTCAAGATCAGTTGCTGCTTCCTATATGATATTCCAGTACTTCTCCATGTTAACATTTCCTCCCAATTTTAATGGTGTTTTTTCATACAGATTTGTTTATTGACAACAGTATGAGCCTCCCCTCCTGCTGAATTCCCCTGCATATTTAAAAAAAATCAGAATTGTCTGCAATATTGGTATAAAACCTTATCTCATTATAGGCTAGAATGTTTATTTCTGAAATGCAAAACATCTGACACATGTAATTAAAAATACTAAATATTTCAAAGCAGTCCTGATATATGACTAGTCAAAGAGTTTAGAAGTCTTGTAAATTAATTTTTCACTGTGATCATCTACATTTTTTTTGAAGATTCTTCATTTTTAATCCCAGCAAGGAGTCCTAAATTTAATATACTTGAGGTTCTTTTTGCAACTGTCTTTTCAAATGCAATAGAATCTAGCCTGTCTTAACAAACACTTTTTAAGTCCTTGATTAAGCTTTTACTTGATAAGTTCAAAGACTTGTAGCATACAAAAACAAAACTCCATGTAAATATTATTCAGTCAGCCATATTTTTTTACTCCCCAGTGACAGCTATGAAATGAAATTCCTATTACAGCTTACAGCTGGGCTGTATACTGAGGAATCCCAAAAGACTGAAGCAAATACATATTTTACCGTGTATGCATAAGCATTTTCCTCCAGGATACCTGCCATTTGACTACAAAATGTATTAAATTTCCATTCTGCATAGCTAATCATTATTATAATGTTTTCTATCAATAAATTAAAATATAACAGTTATGATAGAAAAGGAGTAAAATACCATTTCAAAATCAGTCTATTTTCACATTTCTCTTGCCAAGACCTACTCAGTAAGAAACCTTGTGAAAAAACCCCTAAAGGCAAATAAATCTACAGACAGGATTGTGTGGGTTTTTCGGACTTCTGGGTTTTTTAAAATAAAATATGTACTTGGTTATGTGCTTCCCCACCCTGTGATAGTTTCCCCTACTGAGAGCAGAAAAAAACCCATTATGCTTGAATTATTTTGTGCTCTATTGACAGTTTCCACAAGAGAATGCATGTCTTTGCTAAATTCCTACCTGGACAATTCAATTTCTGGATGGTCTATGCAGGTTTATTTCAAGTACTCACTTCTTTTTCTATCGACTGGAGTTTAACTTCCTTTTCTAACCAGTAAATTACCATGGATACACAGAGATTTTTCTGAGATTCAGTGACATGATAGAGATATGTTGACATGTCATCCCACTGGAGAGAAACAAAATGAAAACTTAACTCATGATTCCAGGTTGTAACCCAGTGGCAAAGGCCCCTCCATTCTGTGCTCAGTGATGCATTCTGGGGAATTAGCCTATCAAAATTTCAGTTACAGAAAAGAGTCCACTATTACTATTACTACTACTATTACTATTACTCTGTCAGTTTAAAAATTAAACATTTTAAAATAAAGAACTTAATTGATCCTTTTTTAAATACATGAGACCATTAAAATGCATTTGTTGGTTTACAACCAAGTTGGAACAAAATAGTTTTTAAATATTCAAATGGGCAATATTTTTTCTATATAAATATGCAAGTTTTGTGTACATATTACATCTGTTTTCTCTGCAGTGCTGTACGTTTTGAAATAAAAGTCTTCATAACTTATAGCAAATCCGAATATTTTTGGAAAGTAGAACATTTGGCGAGATACTTTCTCGCTTTATCCTTCCAGAAAGGAAATTCCATGTTATACATATGGCAGTGTAAGGGAAATTAAATAGATGAAGTACAAGAAGAAAGTTGGAGACAAAATATGTGACACAAATGCTTTCTGTCTTGTGTCTCATTGTGGACTCCACTCACACAATTCTGTTACATTGCCTAGCTTCTTCTCTGGGCTTCCCAGTGGCTGGGGCAAAGTTGTCAATGTCTGTGCAAGCCAGCCCATGGCCCAGGGTCTGAGGCACCAGGAGGAGGAGCTATGAGAGGAGCTGAGCTGGCTGTGTAGCGGCAGGAGCTTGACAGAGTCTTCACAGACATGCAAGAACTTGAACAGCTCAATGGAAGAGAGTAAGGATAGCAAGAGGAGAAACAAGCAGAAGAATGATACTTTGAGGATGGAAGTTCTTGGAAGCTTTTGACTTCTGGCATCAGGAGACAGGTGGAGGGAAAATTCCAGACAGGACTGGATCCATCCTGTAAATTAACAGCTACTGGTACAGCTAGTGGTGCAGGTATTACTTCAGAATGTAATAACATGGATCCCATTTAGAAGCATAAGGAATGCTAGTGAGACAAGATATATTTGACACTTGAGGTAAAGGAAACTGCTAACAGGATGAGGGCCAACTTTAGGCCTATCAGGGATCTGAGTGAACGTTGAGGATAACACTCAGAGGAGCTTGATAGAAAACCAGTCAAGACAAGGGACTATGGGCAGACCCGTCTTAAAATAACTTGATGAAGTTTCTGTATGACAGGTTCTCATGGGGAGTCAAGACTTCCTGCTAGGAAATCAACAAAACCAACACAACCCTGAATTTTTCTTAAAACCAGCAAAGCAGCACAATTAGGCTCTTGTCCCCACTGCAAAACCCACTAAGTTGATTCAGCAGCAAAAACCGTAAATTTCCAGGATGCCCAGTAAGCTAAGACAGTTTAGGATATAAACGACTACAAATTTTACTGTGGGAGACAGGAGCAAGAGAGTTCTGGTATGGAGCAGAGAGAATTTTTGGCACTGTTTAAAACTTACTATGGGATGTTTTAAGCAACTCTTTCAAATGTATTGTGAGATGTATGGGTATGGAACAGAGTGGGGAAAAGGAAAGAATGCCGATGCACAGGGATGGAATGAGTATGGGAAAATGAAGGGAGAAACTTATACATTCATGTATTCTTATATTTTCATTTTCATGCTTCATATCTCATTTGGGCTCTCCAGTGTTTCACAGTCACTCTAGCCACATTAGACAGAGAGTCAAAAACATCCTTACTAGCAATATGTCACTATGTAGCCACTGATTTTACTTTCAGTGTTTTTCTGGGATCCAAGCATCTTATTGTTAAGAATTGGATAATGTTTCATTCTCCTTAATTCATTGTTTATTTATTGGATAATGTTTACTGCACTTTTCACAGATTTGGGGAACACATCGTCATCTTCACCTTCACATAGCAGAATTCTTTTTTAAAACTGTATTCCCTGTTCAGTCAAACTATCCTTTAATTTGTTGACTTTTTTAAGCTCATATTGAATTAGAATGAGAATTTTATTTTTGACACCCTCAATTTCAAGAGATAGACAACATAGATCTTAGTAGGAAAAAATTGGCATGTAATGACACAACAGAGAAGGAATTACTCTTGATTTAGTCCTTCAGTGGGTGGAATTCTATACTTAATACACACTATGAGGTTAATGCACTAACATTTGATAACTTTAAACAAACAAACAAAAACAACAACAAAAAAAATCCAAGCCAACAAACATTCTTAGTAACTTTCATTTTAAAACAAATATGTACAATAAACTGAGGAAGAAAATTAAAAGGAAACTCTGAAAGATTAATGCTAGCTTGCAGACAAAATGAAGGTACTGTGAAGATTAAATATTAGAAGTTCAGAGTAGATATATGGTACCTATCAAAAGCCATTCAAAAGCCATTATATTTCAGCAGGAAAGAAAAGACAGCTATTCTAAGTAAGAAGTGAAAGTTTTAGCCAAATGAAAAAGTAGACAGGGACATAAACTCTAGAGCTGGAAAATAAAGGAAAGTTGTTGAGAACGACTGTAAACAAATTCAAGTGATCTGCAGCTGAGGTATTGAAAAACCCATATATTAATTCTTGCTGAGCCTTGTGTGATTGATAAGTAGAACATGGCATCATAGAATAATTTGGTTTGTAAAAGACTTCTAAAGATCATCTAATCCAACTCCCTACAATGAGCAGGAACTTCTAGATCAGGTTGCTCAGAGCCCAGTCCATCTTGACCTTGAATGTTTCTAGGCATGGAACATCTGCCACCTCTCTGGGTTTAACAACCTCATTGAGAAACCTTCTTCCTTAAATCTTATGTAAATTGATCTGGTTTTGTAGCCATGTTTAGTTAACATAGGCTTTTGATAGAGATACCCTATTGAATATGCTTGAGACTCCTGCCCTACTGTGGGAAAGATCAAAACAGAATGGTAAATTACCCCTGCCAAAATCTCTGAAACACAGCTGAAAACAGCAGATGTGGTGATCCTCTAGCATGGACTGAGCTCTGCTGCGCCTTTGATTTCACTTGTGTGCCTCTGTCTGGGTACTACTTTGGGATCTCCCAGCTGGTGAGGTAATGAAAATAAATTTTCTCATTGCATTTCATCTGTGGTTTCAAGGTTTTTCCTGCAACATGCCTGAGCCAGCTCACATACCCAGGAAGTTAAATATAGAATCACAGTAAGACATTTCAAGAAGTATTTGAGCAGAAATCTGCCAAAAGTGTAAGAAAAACCACAAGAAAACTCCAAAGTGCTTCAAAATCAGGAAATCTTCCAATGAGTGGGTGCAGCCACTAGATGAGATGTAATAGGAATATCCTAGGAAGGTAAATCCAGACAAAAAGGATTGCATTATTTTTTCACAGTATTGTCGATGGTGGAATATTCCCATACTGAAGGCATTTATATGGATGAACCAGATGGATAATTCCAAATCTAATCAAATCTAGGTAGCAGCGGTTTTAGAATAAATTAATAGAATTAACAAGTTGGCTGAAAGCCATTAACCCTAGTAAGACACTGAAGGGACTCAAATACGAATGTCAACATACTATTTTTTTAAACCAGCCTCTGCAAAAAGTGAAAATTATTGCATTTAATAACACATATTTGAAAAAGGACATTATCAGTGAAGGAGAAACTACAGCAGGTCAACCTGCATTTGACTAAAGATCAAATTCATAGACATATAACTATACGTAACATATAAAGGGGAAAGGATTAGAGATATTTTGTCTCAGAAATTCTTATCTCAAAAACCTATGGGAATTTTTCAAGAAATAAAGTAGTGTATCTGTCCATGTCATCTAGTCACAATGCATTCAAATTTCAAAAATTTAACAATGGTCTTCATCGCCAAAGGCTTCTAAAGAAAAAAAATTAAGGCAAACAGGAGATTGTGTAATAAGATGATCACTTGATAGGAAATAGAAGTTTTGAACAAAAGGGAAGTTTTCACTCTCAAGGAAATTTACAAATGTTGCTATTTGAGAGCAATGTGGTTCAGTATATTTGTAAATATTCTAGGTAAAAATGAATCATAAGACCACTAGGTTTGCTGGTAATGTTGAACTATTCAAGATATATGATTAGAGAGAACTTTAAACAAAAATACCACCATATTGACACAGTACACAGTGAAAACGAAATCCCATGTCAGTGAATACAAAAAGCAATGGAGGAAAATGTTCCAGCCACACAGATAAAACATTGTTTGCCAAATGAATTAATATCACTTAAGGAAAGAGGCAAATTTATTTGGGTGTCTAAATTTAAATAGGTGTCTAAATAAATATAAAAAATGAAGGATGTGAAATTCTTACTTCACATTTGATACCATTAAATTGTGAAATTTGTCAGTGTGTATAGAGAGCAAAACTATAATGGAATTAAAACAGGACCAGAAGCCATAGAGGACAGATTTATTATTGGACTTCAAGAACAGAAAATCCAAATGAAATCTATACCTTAAAAAATCTTTAGAACAATAACTTCTAAATGTAATTACAGTAGAAATGCTGTTCTTCACTTACTTTTATACTGTTGATCAAGTGCAGAACCCTTTGATTTTATCAATTTTTCATTACAAGAAGAATAATCCATTTTAAGTTCTGAACAAGCTCATATATTGTCTGTATGAGCTAGCTTTACAAAATAATCTTGGCTGACATTTTTGTATTTTTTATTAATGTACATAAAAGCATTTTTCCTTTCTGAGGTTGTCCAAGATTTATGCAATCTCAAAATTGGCTTAATAAGAATTACCATTTAAAACTAATTTAGAAACAAAATTCAGAACTGTAATTTAGCATAGTCTAAGTAAATTTTTTTAGATAAAAACTATTTTGTTGTTATTTTTCATTATTTTTCATTAAATAATAACAGAAAGATGATTTTTAATCTTGGTCCCAGACTACCGATTTTCCGAGTGTATTCCAGAGTGTATGCTTGCACAAATTATGTTTATTATGTATGATGGGAAAGAATTTTTTGGATAAATATTTATGTTTTCCTGTTTTAAATGGCAGATATATGGCCAAAACCACAACACCTAAAGACTCAGCACAATGAAATACTGCTCTCATGCTGCTCAGAATCCTCAGTTAATAGTTTATCTCTTTAAGTCAAGGAGAAGCAAAACTTAAAGCTTGTACCTAGAAGCAAAGAAAAACTAATTTGCATAATGCTCAATTTTAATGCAAAATTAATTTTGAGGTGAAGATTTTTTACATAGCTATTCAGAACCACTCAGTCACCTGGGAACATCCAAAGGTGTTATTGAGCTTAATTCATCTTTCCATGTGAAATTCTGACTAAACTGTGTTTTATATATCTCATTCTTTTCAGATTATGATACCTCTTAATGATGTTCATCATTATCTGCCTATTCTGGAATGTAAGAATTTATTTCTGTAGACTTTTATTATTTTGCCAGTAGGAACAAAAGCATTCAGAAAGGTCCAAACAAATGCTTTTATAAATCTCACATTTATTCCATTTTATAGTATTTCATCCTGTACTGTACATAATCAAACCCTTTCTGCCTCTGGTTTATATTAAGGATTGGTTCTGGGTTGTTTTTGCGGATGAGTTCACTGTTCATCCATGCTGTATCTCTGCTGAATTTGTTCAACTTTTTTTCCAATTTAGTTTTCCAATGGAAATTCCAAAAGCAAGCTGAATTTTACTCTCCTGAAATCCAGGGCTGTGGCTATGCTATTGATTTTTCTCACTTCTTCAAGGATTTTAATCTCCCTAATCTCATGTTTATACTGCTGCCAAGGCTGCCCTCAGCCTTCATATCTGCAGTGGGATATTCTTTCTTTGTAACAGATCCAACAGAGTACCACAACTATTTGACCCATCAATCAACAGCATAAAGGAATCAATATTTTAGAGTAACACAAACTTGCCTGTTGACATGAACTTGGCTGTACATCTGATGAGGTTCTAGCCCAATATATTCTTGTAGAACTTACTTTCTTAACGTGATTTGATCACATGGTTGTATCAATCCAAATACTGCTTTTAAATCTTCTGAAAAAAATCTATTTACACAAAATATAGCTTTTTAATATTATTACTGTTCAAACCATGTGTAAATGCATTTCTGGGGACAAATCATGAGCTGGCTGACAGTGAATCTGAGAAAGCTAAGTGATCAATGTCACTTTAATGTCATATTAAGTTCAAAATCTTGTTTTAAGGTAAAATAGCAAATATTTTTAGTCTACAGGAAAAAAATGTCCTAGTAAACTAGTCCAGACCAAATAAATCTACTTTACAGTAGTAAACTCAAATTTTTCTCATAGTTTTACTCCTTTAAATTATTTAGAAGCCTACTCCATTCACTAACCTCTCCAAGGAAATTTAAAATCCCTCATTAAATTCTTCCCCACTATTATCATTCTGATCACCTTGAACTACTTCCCCTAGTCTGTCATGCAACCCCTTAAGGGTTTTCTGATTTAATCATCTTTCAGAATTTTAGAATTATTTATATCAACTACACTACAGAAACTGTTGCTAAAATTATTCTCAATAATAAATCTATATTCATCTTTTGTATAATTTAGTGGCTGGAGAGTGGAATTGCAAAAGATCTGTTTTTCAGGATCTGTCTCAGATGTGTATCCAATTAAAATACTATTGTGCTCTGCAATTTATCTATTCGTTTATTTATTTGCTTTGGCACTTCATTTGGGTTTTAGCACTTACTTTATCCATTGTAATTTACCTTACTCTTTTGTGGAAGATTTGGTCTTCTTATTACTGATAAGTCCCTGAAGAAATTATGCACACTCATCTATATTGTTTATCACTGCTTAAATGGAAAGAGAGACCTCTGGGGAAAACAGGGTTTCCTTGCTTGAAAACTTTAAAATATTAAAGCTAATACAAAGTCAATTGCTACTGCTGATAATGCTCCTTTTCTTTTAAGAGTTACTTTGTTTGATATAACTTTTTCAAGGGAAGGAAAAGAATTACAGATAGAAGGAAAGAATTATAGAAGGAAAAGAATTACAGATTCTGTAACTTTGTTTCATGCTTAGCTGAAACTCAAATTACTCTGCAAGAGAAGAGGTATCTTTGACGCTGCAATTCTTTAAATGTGTTAATAAATGCAAATGTATCCAAACCAAAAGAATAAAAATGCTAATGACCTTCAAATATTTCTAATAGAGCATCAGTGATACATAAAATTGATAGATTTGCAGTCTGACAGCTGTTTACATGTGTGGCGAGAACATATGAGATTTTACAGCAAAAATTTGCCTCTGACAAAAAAAAAATCATCTCTTCCTGAGCTATTCATGTAAGATTGCACATAAATACATATTTTTCATGTATAAAACTAAGCTTTGATACAATTGCATGCTCTGTTTTGGAAGAGGAACTCTCATACACCTGTAATTGCTAAACCATTTTCAATGCAATTATTATTGTCAGGAATACTGCAAGCTACTGAAGATTATCAGTGCCCTTAACAGATATGATGTGGTGCATTCACATGGGTGTATGATATTCAATGATGTAATTCTGGATCTTTTCACTCCTATCCTGATGTTGAAGAATTTTTTTTAAATGGGGAAAAAATGCAGATACATTAAAAAAAAGACAGAAAAAATAAAACACATGCTGTTACTTTCACTGTAGCATATGAATTATTTTCACCCCTTCTCACAATCTTTTTCCACCTTTTCACTCTCTCATAGGATTTAGGAAATGGCAACAAAAAATTTCATAGTAATGGAAACGGCTGTTTTTTCAGCGATATTATTTCTTTTTTCAATTTGTTTGCAGTATTTTAAAAATTATATCTTTATCAATTTTTATTATATTAAATTCAATCTTAGTATGTGTTAATTTTTGGTAAATAGCTCTTTTCCGGTTTTCGAAAGTTGAAGAAAGAACTTTTGGGTAAAGTAGATTTGTTAGGAGCTGGTGTCTTTATTGTATTTAACTGCACCATTTTAGATCACCTCCAGTTCTAATCTCAAATATCCACTGAGCTACACCATGTCTTTACCAGGACACTCTTTTAAGGGAAAAACCTTGAAATGTGACACCTTGAAAAAAAAATTATAAAAACTTAACTGCAGGAAATTATCTGGGGAAGCTTTAATAGCAAGATGACAATGAATATATTGCATAAAGCACAGATGGTGAGAACTTACCCTGATGTCTTCATTGCCCACTCATTCACTTTGTTTGCTTAATTGCAAATCAGAAGATAAAGCCCTGAGTTGCATTTTGAAGAGAAGAATAATGATTATAAAAATAGTGTAACAGTTTTTTATTTTTGTGTTTTAACCATCTGCATCTTCTGTACCATTATTCCACTATGGTTTTTAACAGACAAAAATTATCAATGTATGCATCAAACTCATAGCTGAAAGATTTTATAGAGATTTTATATAAAATATGAAAGCACATAGAATGTCTATTCATTTCTCTTTATATTCATATTAAAAATGGGTGTATATACACACATCCACTCACACACATAGATGGGGGTGCTTTTTAAGAAGCTCTCATTTGAATTTTCACAACTTTTTACGCATCTAGGCTTCAGCTGAAGGAGTAGGACAAGGAGTATTATCCTGTGGTTTTGGTTGAGGCAGAGTTCACTGTGGCTCATATGGGGCTGTGGTTTGGATTTGTGCTGGGAACAGTGTTAATCATGTAGAGATGTCTTTCTTGCTGCTGGGCAGGGCTTGCACAGAACCAAGGACTTCTCTGCTTTTTGTACTGCCATGCTGACAAGGATGTTGGGGAAAGTGGGAGAAGACACAACCAGAACAGCTGACCCCAACTAACAGATGTCCCTCTGACATCGTGCTCAGCATAAAAAGCTGGGGGGAGAGAGAAAAAGGGGGGAGCATTTGGAGTGATGCTGTTTGTCTTCCCAGGTCACTCACCCGTGATGGGGCCCTGCTTTCCTGGAGATGGCTGAGCACCTGCCTGCCCATGAGAACCAGTGAATTAATTGCTTGGTTTTGTTTTGCTGGTGTGTGGCTCTTGTTTTCCCTATTAAGCTGGTTTTATCTTAACCCACAAGTTCTCTTGCTTTTAGCCTTCCTATTTTCCCTATGAGCCCAGTGTGGGGGAGTGAGAAAGTGGCTGTGCAGGGCTTGGCTGCTGGCTGAGGTTAAGCCGTGACATGTATTTAAAAAACTTAACTTACATGTTCTACTCTTCCTGGAACCTGTCAGTGCTAAGGGGAGATCAGAGAATTACTGCAAAAGACTGGAAAAGTTTGAAAATTCAGAGAAGCAATTTTTTTTTACAAAAAAACTCCTTTCATTCATAGAAGAATCTGATATTTGTATTACACTGAAGATTTCTTAAACAAAAGTGCAAACATACAAAAAAAACAGATTATTTTAAGGTTTGGGCAATTTGTATTGCTACACATACTGGGTTAAGAATATTCTGAATTATGAATACTAGAGAAATCAAATTACTCTGTATTTCTCAGAAAATTTCTCAAGCTACTTCCCTTCTCTCCAAATATTTGCTTTCCTTCCCAAGTTGTAGGTGAATGCATAACAAATATTACAGACCTTTTTGTTAAGTATGTTGTGTATTTTCTGAAAAGACTCCACCACATTATTCATTCTTTATCTCAGGTTTTCAGGCTCATACACTGAACACACAAACACATAGATGTACATGAACCTATACACATTTTTTATTTGTCCTTAATCAATGTAGGCAATATGTGCATAACAATGTACCTTTAATAGATTTTTTTTTTAATCTTATAAAATGACTAATATAGATAGACTTCTTTCAGATTCTGGGATAGAATAAGGATCTGATTTTCCAAATTTGTAATTGATATTCATATTTTTCTGGGTATTTTTTCTCTGTAAACCTCTGGCTAAGTTACAAAATTAATTTGAACAAAGAGCTAGAAATACTTTCAAAAAAGGAGCAGTTATATCAATAACATATACAAAAATTTATTTTCTGAAAGTATCTTACAAAGGAACTGGAGGTGATGGGATGACTAGCTTAGATGAAGACCCCTGCTCTGTGGATAAATTCACTGTGCCACGTGAGTTTCAGCCCATTTCTCCCGAGTACATAAATAGTATTTACAAAGGCAACTTAACTAGTGAGATTTGCAGCCTGATTCATAATAATTATATGCAGAAAATCTTCTCTGAATGACATATCTTAATGTAATATTACATTGTCATTTCCACCTGGCCTAATATGTTCAAGAGAAAAATGCTAGTAATAGATTGTTATTAATTAGTATTGTCATAAGTAAGCAAAGTATTACAAGGGAATTGCAAATAAATTATTTTCCACCTGGCCCAATATGTTCAAGAGAAAAATGCTGTAATAGATTGTTATTAATTAGTTGACACACACTAAGAAAAAAGAATAACATGGATAACTACACCTTTACTCTGGAAAGATGTTCTCTTTTTCTATAGTTGCCTTAATTTTATTTTTTTTATTATTTATTTGTTTTTCTAGTTACTTAGCCATTTAAGTAATATTTCCTTCAGCAGATCAGAGAATAGAACATGGCTGGCTGAAACTTCCTCAAATCTGATGTGTAATGTGACAGCAGTATTGAAGTTATTTCTTGAGTTATTCAGTCAAATTCCCACAATTTTAAAAAAAAATTGCTCATAATGAAAAAAAAAATTAGGATATATAGTCAGTATGATTTTAAGATAGATACATTGACCAATGAATGAATTACAATGTTATGTGTACACACATTCTTAATTTTCCACTGTGACCTGGATTCATCCCATCCTCATTTTCAATACTTCATTGAGGGCGGAAAGTGAATTTCTGTTCTATTCTCTTAGTTTAGCAATCTTTGAATGTCAAAACTAGGTGATTCCCAGACGAAACAGTACAGGAAAATATAGTTCAGGAGAGCAGATGTTGTATTGTGACCCAGAATTTAGCCAAGGGAGCACTCTACAATCAGCATCCATCACTATGCCTAAAAATAGCATGGCTTGGGCTGCTGGTCCTCACACCAATTACTGCACTCTTTAGGTCCACTCTAGTGGTGCTGCACTATTTGCTAATGTACACACAGCCTCTCTTCAGAGTTTTGAGGTCAGTCTTGTCTTCCCACTGAGTCAGCTGGGAAGCATGGCTACCTTCAGAGTTTTTTCCGGTCTTGATAAGATCTGTTACCCTTCAAGTGCCTGCACTCTTTATGGGCAGCCGGGCAAAGGTTATGTGTCAGCTATAAGTGCTTCAAGTGAAATGCCTGTTTCTTCCATCCTGCAAGACCCTTTCTTAGAATGAAATCACCTACTTCCATTCTTTGACCTTAAAATTTCACAAACACATTCTGAAAAGTTTTTGTAAACGACCCAGTATCAAAAAACTTGGAATTAGTGGCAGAGAAATGTGCCCTTCTACCAAGGGGAAAACTTATATAGGCTAACCATCACAATTATATTCTACAAGCTAATCCAATTTTTATATTTCTTCAAGAGAAAACAGTACCACATACCAAGAGTATCAGCATTCATCTTTAACAAATTTATTGAAAGATGAAGGAAAATCTTTGGCAAGAATTTGAAGTAATCTGCAATTAAAATGTTGCATGAATATAAGAAAAATACTTAAAATTATTAGTGCTATTAAAAAATATCATGAAAAATAAGATAATCTCTCTATGATATTAAACTTTAGCATAAACTAATAAAAATTATCAGAACTGAGCAATAAATGAGACTTCTTTGTTTAACCAAGAGTTCATTTTCTATGTTAATACTTTCTGAAATGCTTAAGGTACGAGTAACAAGAAATTATTGGATACAGGTTTTTGTTGGATCATTTGGGAATTTTTGGCTTGTGTCATGTTTTTTGGGGTATATGTGTTTTGTTGTTTGTGTTTCTTTCATCTGAAAGGAGCTGTTTTACTTTTTTACAGTCTCTAGATGAAGCTCTTAGAACAAAAAACTGGGTAGGAAATCATCCAGATCTTATACAGATTGTATAGACTTCTCATATTAAAATATTAAATGCATAGTCAAAATATCAGTTTTGTTATGATGTACAATTCTCTGCACAAATATCACCTGAACATTAATTTTTCTCACTCATAATAGTTACTTATGCAAGTGAACTTTCAAATATTATATATTCAACTGGGAATGCCTCTGAAAGTACAACTCTCATAGTCTCTCCAGCCAACACAATCTTTACCACTTTTCTTGGATTTCATTTTTATCTATAATTCATTAATTCGTGAAGGTCAAAAGTCCTTCAGCTAGTATGAAAAAACTCAAGAGTTTAAAATCCCTCAGTAGAAAAAGGAAAAAAATACTTAAATATCTTTAACTTTCCACTTCTTCTGCCTTTTAGAAGGTTGATCAGTCCCTATGTGACAGTCATAATAATGATGATTTCTTGAAGAGTAGATGTCCTCAATTATGCAGTATAAATTGAAGATATAAACAAAACTCTATTAGTATGCATCCTTGTATTTCTTTGCTCCTTCACAGTTTCCTCATAACAATGCACTTTCTCTTCCACTTATTACAAAGAACTATTCCCTTAACTACTCCAGAGTCTTTCTAATAGTAATACATTAAGCTCAAAAGCACCTGGATTGTGGTATTTGAATAGCTGAAGGGAATTTTTATTTCTCTTTAGTTTTTGTCTTAAACAAAAACAGGATAATAAATTAAAAATGTGAATGTCACAAGTATTGAAAAATTATTCAAAAGCATCACCTGGAGAAAAACAAAAATTGCCATCTGCATGCAATTTGAAAACCTTGTTCCTTTGTTATATATATATTTTTTTTTTTAAATTTTAGGTAATTGTAATTAAAACATAGCAGCAATTATAATTTAGTAATATAGATAAATTTTATCATAAACATCCATGAAGAGAACTCATTGCTATCTATTTGTTCAATGGGAAACCAGTCTCAAAAAGGAGATTTTGGATGTTGAAGCCATGAGAAAAGAACCTCAGTACTCACTTTCACATAGTCTCAAATTTATTTATAAGCAATATGAGGATAACAGGTGGTTAATGATTTCTATGTTTTGATGCAGAGTTCACACAATTGCAAAGTTATGGCTTCATCCCCTCTGGCCCAATTTACACCTCTATGAGGGATCCAGAGTATTTATATTTAGAGCTAATTAGCATTAATTAGTTACTTCATAAGTACAGCTCAAAAACAACACAAATATAAAGCTGTCAGCAGTTGCCTGACCACTTGGGCTCTCCTCTCCTCTCCTCTCC
>VWYE01024128.1:84208-114022 GCA_013398995.1 Alaudala cheleensis
AATTGAGTGGGCACACTCTAGGTCTCCCTTACCTGAGTAGGCTGTATCCTTCTGCAATAGAAAAGTTATGACTGATCTAGATCAAAATTCAGTATGCAAGGTTTGAATGGGGAGTGAGTCCAGTGAAGGCCACAAAAGGATTCAAGGGACTGGGGCATCTTTCATTTAAGAAGAGATGGAAAGGACTGTGACTGTTCAGCTTGAAGAAGAGAGACTCAGGGAAATGTAAAACAGAAAGATAGACTCTTCTAAATGGTACTCTGGGACAATCTGCATAAATTGAAACACATGCTATTCTGTCTGAATATAAGAAAACAGTTGTTTACTGTAAGGGTGGGTGTACACTGGAACAGGTTGCTTAGGGAAGTTGTGGCATCTTTGTCTGTGGAGATATCTAAAACCTGACTGAACACTGTCCTGGGAAGCTTTCTGTCCGTGAAGATACTCTTATTTGGGTCGAGGGTGTCTGAATGGATCTCTAGAGGTGTTTTCTGACCCCAGACACTCTGTGATTCAGTGATTTGGCTTTTCAGCTTTCCTTTTCAGCCACCCCACTACTTGCATCAATGCCCTTTGCCCTGTCTCAAAGAGGTATCATAAGCCTGGTGGACACATGCATGCCACCTCTAATGAGCTTACACTTCCCAGTGAGATTAAAAATAATACTCTGGGATGAGTGGGTCACTGTTTATATGGTCCACATTATCCCCCTGGGTTTTTGCATTTGCAGCTGTAGAGTGGGTCAGCTTCCTGAGGAGGGGTGCTCAATGCCCTTTCAGAGCCCTAGAATAATTCTTATGCTAAATAGTTTTTCTTATCACTTGTAAACATAAAATCAAGAATCTTAAAAGCTTCATATTAGGCTAGGCAACACATCAAGGAAAAGATTCTTCTTTCCTTAAACACAGACTTCTTAGAGTTAGATAAACAAGTTTTTTCTGGTGCTCATAGGTTGGCTTTAAAGTGAATTAATGCAGTTAGTTCTGTTGGGTAGAAATTCCAAACCTCAGGGATAGTATATCAAACTAATGGTTTTGAGCTAACATTGTAAATGAGCTATACATTAATATCTTGCACTGCATTTTTTAAACTCTGTAAAGAAATTATTCTTATTCTCACCCAAATGAGGTTACATAATCACAAAAAAAAGGAAATCACAGTAATTAATATTTAAAGAAAATTTATGTTTCTTACCAGAGGTAGAATATGAATCCATCTATCAGTATTAGCCATTATTTAGTTATAAATTCACAAATACATTTCTTATTGAGTCACCTTTATTCATAATTCTGTTGGGGGATTTTGCTTGTTTTTTAATTTGATTTTGCATTTTTTTTGTTGTTTTTTTGGAGGTTGTTGGTTGGTTGCTTGGTCGGGATTTTTTCAGGCATGTTTAAACACTACTACAGCTGGCTGAAAAATCCAGAGCTTTATTCAGGAAAGTCTTACTTATTCAAGCAGCTTCACTTGTTTGAAATTATATAGGTTTTGAAAAAATAGTTATATGGGTAATAAGTTAAAGCTATGTAATGGAACAGGGATGATGTGAAGTGAGTGCTGAAAATAATTAAGTTTTCATTGTTATGTCTGGAGTAGTAGTAAAGCGATTAAAACCTAGAATCAAATTGCCTTACTTAGGCCTTACTGTCACCTTAATTGATATTTAATCATATTTAATCATAGATTAAATATGAAGCCCCATCTTAGATTAAATATGAAGCATTGCCTTTTGAAGGTTAAGCAAAACAAAATCTGTCTAATTGATTCAAGTGCAATAATTTTTTTTATCAGGCAATCTTAGAAAGAACACAATTATCTGAAGAATACTGTGTTACTGTTAACAAAACCAAGAAAAAAAAAACCACTGTTACAATAGCTGAATCTTTCTATAAGTAATGTAAATCTGTTATGTCTTTAGTAATTTTTGATAAATATGAGGCTAAAAAAGTTCCAAGTATAACACTAAGTTGAAATACCATGACAAGGTTTGTTTCAAGAACCAGAACCCCTGCTCCTCTATCCCAAATACTTATGATTTCCAAATTAACCAGATATACTTGTTCCAAAGCATGAAGTCCAATGTTCAGACATGAGCAGTATTTATGCTTCAAAATATGAAACATAAAGGTTTTTTTATTAGACAAAACCTACCTACAATTAACTAACTGGAAACGTTATTTTAATATTCACAAAGAGATGGGTACACATATGTACAGATTATTGTCGAAAGATGACCTGCTTATTCAGGTAGTGGAATATTTGACTTTTTTTGCCTTCTTCAGATTGAAGAATCAGGAATGCTACTAGTATCCAAAACAGGTGTGTGAACTTCTGTCACCCGCAACCTGCAATTTGGATAAAATATATTTTAATTTTTAAAAACAAAATTTTAAAGTTTCATCCTATGTGGTTTTTACTACAATGTGTATAAATAAACTAGGCAAAAGATCAATAAGAGTTACAGTTCTCACATGGCCTTCCTAACTGAAAAGCCATTTCTCTGGGTTTTTTTTCTATTTATGAACCTTTCATCCTTTTCTACATGTAGTCTCACTTCAGTAGGATGATATATTGACATAATGCCTCCTAGTTTTTAGACACCCATCTAGATCTACCACAAACATTTCTAGGGAGCTGGAAAATAAAACAAGAACAAGATAACTGGAAAAAATAAAAGCCATTGCTAGATTAAGCACTGTATAAAGGTAGATAACAACGAGACTCAACTTTATTTGCAGTGACAAATGTGAGAGATGTGCACTGCTTTTTAGCGTCACCATTTTCTCACACATCCAATTCTTTTCCTAAATTAGTTTCATTAGCAGAGATGCACTACCAGGGAAATCAAAGATGTAAAGGACTGCTAGGTCACCTCATCTGCAGAGAGTGTATGCATCTTAAACACTGTACAAGCAGGGTCTGATTCATTCTAGTACCTGTATTTTCATCTATTTCATTTTACAAAAATTCACAAGCAGTACAGATGTTTTCTATTAGAGGGGGAAAAATTATTCTGGCACTTATTTTTCTTCTACCACAACAGAAAACCTGAGTATTTTTCTTAAGATTCCAGCTCTTCAGAGAGCAATGGTGAAAAAACCTCCTTTTCCTTTTCAAGTGTTCTATGTCTTGTCTCAGACTTTTGTGTGGTTCATCCCACATCTCTATTTTTATCACTTTCATGAAGAATTAGAATAACCAGTTTAATTTTGAAAGTGCTAAATGTTCCCATTTGAAGTCTAATTGCAGTCCATCTGGCCTTAGTTAAAGCAACTGCTAAATAGAAGATATTAAGTAGAACATAATTACATATTACATTTCAAAATTTGAAAATTAGAAAGTAACTTAATTGAACAAACTGTGTTGCAACACTATTTATCACATAGAATATGCATTCATTCCAAAACTAACTGCTAACTAGGATAATTTATATAATCATTATCATGGACTTCCTCCTTTTGAATTTTTCTCTTTGACATTTTTACATTAAGAAATCATTAAGTTTTGTATTTTAATGTAATTTTTTCATTTAAATTACCCACAGATACTCATTACAGTTATGAGTATGCATGGCTTTTAACACTAATATGTCTCTGAAAATACATTGTTTATAATTCCAAATCCTCAGCTTTATAATTTAAAATTTTAACTCCTCTCTGAAGCTGGACTAATATGGTTTCTTTGTCTTCAGCAAATCTATTTTGGTTTAGAGAAGGTGGGGAATTATCTCCTTTTTATTGCACCTTCCTTTCTCATAGGCTTCAATTCAGTGATACAGTTGAATATGTATTTCCTACACCTACTCTAGAGCTTGCTATTTTCCTTTCCAGCTGTGAATGAATTTGGACATGTTCTAACATCAACATGTATGACATGATGTTGACATTGCATTCTCTTCCTTTTCCCTACTACTTAAACCAACTTTTCCCTTCTGCACTCCTTCAGTTGTGTCTTCAGTTGGCCTCCTGTCCTTTATTGTCTCTTTTCAGTGCAGACTTTTTTTAACCTCCCTCTTTCTCATCATTAACTGCTGTGATCTTTTATTTCTACAGTCCCTTTTACATGCAGGGCTGCATACTTGGCCCTTGCCTATCTTCTGGGAGCCATCTGTTTTCACATTTTTAAACAGTAGGAACTGGGGACAAGAAACAGTGAAACCAGTCTGGCCTTCTCTCACACAAAAGGCTACAACCACTCTGGGCACTACTCACAGCAGATTGATAATAGGAGACTATGACCATACCTGACATACTGTGCTATTTTCATTTTTTTCAGCTAAGTGGATTCCCACAAACCCAGTATTTTTAATAATATTAAGGTTTAATCCTAGCATACATCTCTACAGTTTGAAATTAAATGCCCAACTGTGTCTGCAGTGATCTTTATATCAGTTAAACAACAAAAGAAAAGAAAAAAAAGAATGCAGGGACATGAAAATGTATTGTTGACTTATCACTTTAAAGACATGAAGCAAATACATATGAGAAATTGCACTACTCCCTGAAGCAGTCTGCCTTAAATAGATCACATAAAACTGAAAACACCTCCAAACCTCTTCACACTACATCAAGTTTATTAAGTTCTGTGTTTACCAAAGAAGGATCTGAAGACATGGCAATTCACAAATAGATATTTCTCATAAACTAGTAATTAAGTGAATTTCTCAGTAGTAGATGCTCTTTATTCTCCTTTCTCTATCAGAGGAGTTGACTAGAGCAAGTATATGTAATGTTTAATGTTTAAGGAATGCTAGGGATGTCTATATTTTTGTAAAATAATTTTATTCCTCTTAAAAATAAAACAGTATGTTCACCATTTGACTTAGCATAAGGCATTAACTGCTAATCTTATATCATATATAAAAGTCAAGCATTGCTAAAATATCTCTTAAAGTATATGGATTTCAGCATAATGAAAGATGTATTTATAGAATAATATTTTTCAGCAGAATTTTTAGGAAGAGCACTACAGATATGATGTGGCCAGTGACATGAAATAAGGGCATTTCAGTCATCAGGAGTAAAAATTTTTGGTTTTGGTGAACTGCTGATTAATTTAGTGTTATGCTTCTGCTATCAAAAGAGAGAAAAGCCCTAAAACCTGTTTAGCTATGCATAATGAGCTGCTTTCGACTGCAACTTTTTGCTGTTTCTGAGGAACCCTTTGGTGGCAGGATCAAATTTCAACATGGAGTTTAACTTTTTTGTTATAAAAAGAGATGTTCTTCAATGGAGTACGGCCATTGAATTCAAGTTGCACATACTGGGATGTTCTGGGTTTGGCTGGGGTAGAGCTCATTTTCTTCACAATGGCTAGTGTGGGGCTGTGTTTTGGATTTGTGTGGGGAACAGTGTTGTTAATATAGAGGTGCCTTTGTTATTGCTGGCAGGGCTTGCACAGAGCCAAGGCCTTTTGTTGCTGTTCTGTAGTGCCACACTGGCAGGGAGACTGGACGTGAGCTGGGAGGAAACACAGCCACAACAGGTCACCCCATCTGAATAAAGGGATATTCCATATCAGCTATGTCATGCTCAGTATATAAAGCTGGGAGACGAAGGAATAAAGGGGAACATTTGGAAATTTTCTCCTCAAGAAACCATTGTGCATCATGGAGCTCTGCCTTCCTGGGAATGCTGAATACCTGTCTACTAAGGGAAGTGGTGAATTAATTCCTTGTTTTGCTTTTTTTGCATGCATAGTTTTTAATCTTTATCTCTGCCCATGAGTTTTCTCACTTTTAGTCTTCAGAATCTCCACCCAGTCCCATGGGTGGAATAGTGAGTGAGTGGCTGCAAGTTGCCAGCAGGACATAAACCAGTACAAGAGGGGTTGAACCAGTTTTTCTTTTTTTTCAAGGTAACAATTGCTCCAGTTTTGCAGCATCTCCTTGTAGACATTATTCCATTTGTTTCATTGAATGACAAGTAATTACCTCCAGCAAAGATTGAATAAAAGTTTGAAACATCTACAAAAATATGGTTTTTTATGTGGAGTCATATGTTAGAAATTATACCAAGATCAGGTATGTGTCTGTAGACAGGTAAGTGTCTGAATTTGAAGATCTAATTACACATGGAAATCAAAAGCTTAATTATTTACCTAAAGATGGGCTTGTGCTATTTGAGGTCACAAACTCATAGAATGGTTTAAGTTGTAAGAGACCTTAAACATAATGTAGCTCCAACCCTCCCTGCCATGGCCATTGGCACCTTCCGCTGGTTGTCAGAGTGGGCCTAGGAAAGATACTTTGGCAGATATGCCTGAGGAATGATTATGCCCTCCTGCAATGGCAAACAGCATCTGAGCAGATTCATAGCCTGCACAGATAAAAATCCACATTTTATAAAACGCACGTCCTAATTTATGCAAAATTCATTCAAATGGAGACTGCCAAAATGGGCAAAAAAGTGTTTTCCTTTGAGCTTTTAAACTGCTTAGAAAAAAATAGCTAAGAGCTCAAAACCAGTCTGCTTCTTAATTCAAGTCAGAATAATGGTTAATAAATATGGAGACTTAATCCTGTCTTTTCTTTTTTTTTATTTTCCTGTATCAGAAAGCAAAAGCAAAAATAAGCCCCAAACCTATGAAAAATACAAGTTCAGAAATATTATTTATAAAGATGTACAATAGAATGAAAGAATGAGTTCTCAGCAAGTGCCTTATTTATATACTTTTTTTAAAATTCAGGGATAAAAGAAAAATCTCACAGAAATTTTGCAGTCAAACACTACATTATTTCATTCTACTGTAGCTGAGGACAGAGGAAAAAGGGGTATTTCTGATAAGATCACTGAATATCAGAGTAAATCATAAATGGCAATGAGGCCAGGCCATATGAAATAGGAACCTTTGTAAAGAATGTTTTGTGGAATGGTTTAAAGGTCTTCCAAACATCTGTAATTATAAGAATGAGCATGTGTCAGTGATGGAAAAACCATCCCTGTTTCATGGTTATGGCAGGAATGGGGCAAATTGCCACTCTATCAATGGATATTCTTTTTTACCCTAGCTTCCTTAAAGTTGAGTATGTTTAGCTACAAGAGTACATAGATTTTTAAATATTAAAATACTGCTATGATATTTTAGGAGTGGAACTAAAATACAGAATTTGGTAATACCTTTCTTGATCTGTTTTTTGACCTCCTTACTGAAGAAAGAAGTCGCTAGTTTATTTATTTATTCAGAATAAAACTAGCAAAGAGAAAGACATTTAGACTTCATTACCACCTCATCAGTTCAGTTAGAAGGAAAACAAACATGATAATGTGGGTTGTTAGTTTTCCTCTCCTTTGCAGTTAATACAAATGTGTCTTTTTAAAATCCTGATTGCCTAGAGCATTCCAATCAGCATTAATGTTAGGCAAACTTGAAAATGAAAGACAGAAAACAGAGTTAAAAAGAAGTAACATGGCTTGTTCATGAAGACTATTGGAAAGAGATTGCAGAAGTCGGGGCACGTGAAAAAGAAGGAAATTCTGTCACAATAAATGTGTTCTCCAAATTTGCCAAAATTAGCTTTTAGTTTTTATTCCAATAGTAATTCACATTTACTGGCCACAATCTTCAACTTGACTGTAATTGAGAACAGCAGGGCAAAGTCCCCTAATGCAAACAAAACCAACCATGGAAAGAGCACTCAAGAAAATCTCTTAATAGGTAGCACAGAGCATTCAGGGGTAAAGATGTGATATCTAGTGANGTGGGGTGGGAGGAAACGCATCCACAACACGTCACCGCATCTGAATAAAGGGATATTCCATATCAGCTATGTCATGCTCAGTATATAAAGCTGGGAGATGAAGGAATAAAGGGGAACATTTGGAAATTTTCTCCTCAAGAAACCATTGTGCATCATGGAGCTCTGCCTTCCTGGGAATGCTGAATACCTGTCTACTAAGGGAAGTGGTGAATTAATTCCTTGTTTTGCTTTTTTTGCATGCATAGTTTTTAATCTTTATCTCTGCCCATGAGTTTTCTCACTTTTAGTCTTCAGAATCTCCACCCAGTCCCATGGGTGGAATAGTGAGTGAGTGGCTGCAAGTTGCCAGCAGGACATAAACCAGTACAAGAGGGGTTGAACCAGTTTTTCTTTTTTTTCAAGGTAACAATTGCTCCAGTTTTGCAGTATCTCCTTGTAGACATTATTCCATTTGTTTCATTGAATGACAAGTAATTACCTCCAGCAAAGATTGAATAAAAGTTTGAAACATCTACAAAAATATGGTTTTTTATGTGGAGTCATATGTTAGAAATTATACCAAGATCAGGTATGTGTCTGTAGACAGGTAAGTGTCTGAATTTGAAGATCTAATTACACATGGAAATCAAAAGCTTAATTATTTACCTAAAGATGGGCTTGTGCTATTTGAGGTCACAAACTCATAGAATGGTTTAAGTTGTAAGAGACCTTAAACATAATGTAGCTCCAACCCTCCCTGCCATGGCCATTGGCACCTTCCGCTGGTTGTCAGAGTGGGCCTAGGAAAGATACTTTGGCAGATATGCCTGAGGAATGATTATGCCCTCCTGCAATGGCAAACAGCATCTGAGCAGATTCATAGCCTGCACAGATAAAAATCCACATTTTATAAAACGCACGTCCTAATTTATGCAAAATTCATTCAAATGGAGACTGCCAAAATGGGCAAAAAAGTGTTTTCCTTTGAGCTTTTAAACTGCTTAGAAAAAAATAGCTAAGAGCTCAAAACCAGTCTGCTTCTTAATTCAAGTCAGAATAATGGTTAATAAATATGGAGACTTAATCCTGTCTTTTCTTTTTTTTTATTTTCCTGTATCAGAAAGCAAAAGCAAAAATAAGCCCCAAACCTATGAAAAATACAAGTTCAGAAATATTATTTATAAAGATGTACAATAGAATGAAAGAATGAGTTCTCAGCAAGTGCCTTATTTATATACTTTTTTTAAAATTCAGGGATAAAAGAAAAATCTCACAGAAATTTTGCAGTCAAACACTACATTATTTCATTCTACTGTAGCTGAGGACAGAGGAAAAAGGGGTATTTCTGATAAGATCACTGAATATCAGAGTAAATCATAAATGGCAATGAGGCCAGGCCATATGAAATAGGAACCTTTGTAAAGAATGTTTTGTGGAATGGTTTAAAGGTCTTCCAAACATCTGTAATTATAAGAATGAGCATGTGTCAGTGATGGAAAAACCATCCCTGTTTCATGGTTATGGCAGGAATGGGGCAAATTGCCACTCTATCAATGGATATTCTTTTTTACCCTAGCTTCCTTAAAGTTGAGTATGTTTAGCTACAAGAGTACATAGATTTTTAAATATTAAAATACTGCTATGATATTTTAGGAGTGGACCTAAACTCCAGAATTTGGTAATACCTTTCTTGATCTGTTTTTTGACCTCCTTACTGAAGAAAGAAGTCACATTCAGAATAAAACTAGCAAAGAGAAAGACATTTAGACTTCATTACCACCTCATCAGTTCAGTTAGAAGGAAAACAAACATGATAATGTGGGTTGTTAGTTTTCCTCTCCTTTGCAGTTAATACAAATGTGTCTTTTTAAAATCCTGATTGCCTAGAGCATTCCAATCAGCATTAATGTTAGGCAAACTTGAAAATGAAAGACAGAAAACAGAGTTAAAAAGAAGTAACATAGCTTGTTCATGAAGACTATTGGAAAGAGATTGCAGAAGTCGGGGCACGTGAAAAAGAAGGAAATTCTGTCACAATAAATGTGTTCTCCAAATTTGCCAAAATTAGCTTTTAGTTTTTATTCCAATAGTAATTCACATTTACTGGCCACAATCTTCAACTTGACTGTAATTGAGAACAGCAGGGCAAAGTCCCCTAATGCAAACAAAACCAACCATGGAAAGAGCACTCGAGAAAATCTCTTAATAGGTAGCACAGAGCATTCAGGGGTAAAGATGTGATATCTAGTGAATTTTCCTGCCCTCACCAATTCAAAGTGCTGCATTTATACCACTTCCTAAGTGAGTAGAAATTACTGAGTCAGACCATTAGTTCACCTAAGATGATACCAAATATATGTCTTAAGTTAACTTAAAGATCAATAAAATATCTGTGTGAGTAAATTGTAGAGTTGATGTGATTAAGCTGTGCCTTTCTTCTTTGCAGGACATTGCTGCAGATGAGGGGTATCAGTTTCACACTTGTGTGAATGACTAGAGAGTTGCCCTAGGAAGGCATATTATCATCCAAATGTGTTAGCCAACAAAGAGAAAATCCAGCAAATAGGAAAGGAATTTTATTTATGGCATGCAGAGAATTATAATTCCTTTAATATCCATTTCTTGCAATTATGAATGTTTGAGATCAGCAAAACCCCTCCCACAAGAACAGTCCTGATTTTGATATTCTCAAGAGAAAATTGTGGAGTATGAATCAACAAAAAGGCAGAGGCTTAGTAGTGAACTTCTCTCTTTTTAAGTAGAATAAAAACAAGTAGTAGAAAACAAAGAATTAAATGAGAACTTACTTACATGGGTAAAGAAAGTTAAAGGAAAGTTTTAACCCGAAGTGGTAAGAATGAAAGGAATTGATTCTGATGTTGGCATAAAATACTACTACAGAAAATAATTTTAATGGATAAAAAAAGAAAAAGGATATTTTTTTCCAGACAAAAAATATGAATTTTGGGGGAACTTATAAGAAAGAGTGACAATACTTTAAATACAATTACAAATATACCATACATCATGTCTTCAAGACTGATTTCTACATAAGACAAGAGCTGAATCTGAGATCTCAACAATAAATAGTCCAGGATAAGAAAATGTCATATGAGTAGTAAGGAAATAAATAAAAGCCAGAGAACCTTCGTAAAACTAATAATGTACAACTATGAAGAAAATTTTAACCAAACCTTTCAGAAAAGGTGCAATGAGCCCTTGCTACCTAAAGGTTTTCAGTCAAACTTGATTCCAAACTTCAGTGATACATATAAATAAAATATAAAATAAGCTTTCTAAATTGTCATTTAGTAAGAGAGTGTTGAAGCACAGAATGCTCATTTTGAATGACTAGACAACAGAAACAAAGATATTTATTTTCTATTGAGGGTAGAAAAAGTAAGAAAGAACTATAAATTTGAAATATAACCAGGTTCCAATCAAACATTATTTTCATTCACATTAAGAAAATTGTTTGAGGAAAAAAGATATCATTTTTATTATAAAAACTGAGTGTAGGTTTTCAGATGTGACTAAAAGAAGACGGACAAGGGACAATCAATGCTAATAACTCATATTTTTTGTTATTTCTGAACTATGTAATTAATGGTTTAATGAAGGAATTTATCAGCATCATTTTCAGATGTCCAGTGTTACTTGATGTGCCCTATCCAATTTTACATAATGTTCAGCTGCTAGTTCAGAGCACACACGTTTTCTTTAAGTCTTATGCTTTACCCCCAGTCCAGTTCAAGTACCTCTTATATCCATGTACCAATGGCACTAGACACTGTTCAAGAAGGTGAATAAATCCCCAAGTGCTTTCTGTTCCAATTAGGCAGAGAAAAGCATGGACAACCAAGATTATTATGGCTGACATGTACAATCATTATCAAAATAAAAGCACTTTAAGTGCTTCAGAAAGTAGAAAACTGACCTTTTCACAAATGTTAAGTCTCATGGCAGAAGAGCCTCTATCATAGTGCAGAGTGCTTTTGTAAGTCACCATTTTAATTACCTGAATGATTTACATTTCCAGTTTACTTGCCTGCTCTCAACAGCCAGCTCATCTTTCATCTTATGTGTGCAATCACAAGCCGTGTGAAATGTTATTAAAATGCTTAGGCATAATTGATAGAGTCAAGTTCCCAGCATGCCTAAATTACTTTCATCAGGACATTTTTTCTAAATTTAAGATCCTGCCCTAAAGGTTTTCTAAAGCCTGGCCTCCAAACTCAAGATAGCTGTGGTTTCTTATGAAAGACACTGCCTAATTCTATGAGCCAATGTAAGAAAATAGTGCAGAAAAAGAATCTCAGTACAGAGGGAAGGGCAGGGAATGCAATGAAAAAGAAACTGGGTACAATGAAAAACAGTCTTGCAAGAAAGGAAACACGGAATTAAGCTGTGTTGGTTATTCCTATTCACTTACAGCTGAGGAAACTGCGATAAGTGCCTCCTTAATAGTGATTCCAGAAAAGTAGCCCTGTTTCACCTTTTGCATAAATGTCCCTATTCAGTCAAATGTAGAACATAGACTTTTCTAATTACCAAAGGATGAAGACAGCAAATATCCTTAGATTTCTTCAAAGACTTAAAAACCATTCTCCCACAATATTCCTTAAAATAAATTTGATTTTTCTTCCAAGGTGATTCTCATTTTATGGGTGTATAAAGTGGCCATATAACTAAAGGTTTTGATCTATATGTCTTGTTCTGAGAAGCCTTTTTCTTTTAGGCAAAACTAAGCTCCTGTTCAAAGTAGCCTAATTTCTAATTACTCCATCCTGGGTAAGAGGCTGTTTTATTCTTATCAGCAGAATTTTATTAAAAGAGAATCTGCAATCTTCAGCAGACAAGGTACATTATCTGAACTCTGCCTTCATCACCTAATCAAAGCCAATTTATAGAAAATTGTGCATCTCTAAGGTACTGAGCATTTTGTTGAAAAGACCACATTGCAAAGGGATGACACTTACATCATCAAGGACAGAATGTTTCTAGATTTATAAGCTCCTGGGTGCCAAAAAAAACATCTCTGGCTGAAGCTACACCATTTACCAAGTGATGTCACACTGGATGCTATGTAATAGGATCTGGAGATCCAATTAAAGGACAATAGTAGTCCTGTCCCTTTTTAACTAAGAAATAATTCTGTTTCCAGGTTGACAAATGAGTCTAAATAGCTAATAGCTTAAGTCCTGAGATTATTGCAAGGAAAAATAGCCCATGACTGTCTTCAACTCTTATTTTACGAATAGGCATAAAAAACTGGTTTGATAATTGATATTTGCAACTATTTCTGGGATTAAATTATGTATTATGTATTTAGAATTTGTTCATTAATTACCTACCATTACTTAAAATACAAGTCATCTTGTTAAACCTAAAAACATTCATTTTAGGAGAATCGGTGCTTAGAATGTCACTTCAAGAAAAGGGAATTTATTCTCTCTTCACTAAACAATCCTGGTTATACAGGGTCAGATTATCCATCTGTGTGTCAGCTCTTCAAGCTGATACCTTTTCACTATTTTTTCTGAAAGATACAGTTTTCTGTAAATGAATCCTGCCAGCAGTGTCATGCTTCTCACAGGTAATTGCTTACTTCATATATTGCAACATAAAACCTTAAACCATAAAGCTGATTCTCTCTCACTTTGGTCTCCATATAAGTTTTGCCTTGTGTTCCGTGCTTACAGCGGTAGAGACTGAATTTGATGCACTAATAACACAGATAGCAGACACCAAGGGCTTTGTTGGAAACAGCTTCTATATTTCACTGAGAAAATAAACTTAACTTCTGCTGTCAGTATCTCTCATTCTGGAAATGACTTAATCACAGGAACTCAAACTGCAATACTAATGCATTGGTGGCAAAACTGTAACTTCAGTGAATCTCAGAATTTATCTTCTTTGATTTACTTTTGTTTTCCAAGTGATATTTTTAACAAATAGACAATTCAGGTTATAGTTCAAGGAACTATATGCAAGAGACTGTTGTTAATGGGTAACGTTAAGGGGAATTACATGGATGGGGGTGTCTGGGGCATGGGAAAGACCCTGGAAGGGGAATTGTGTATGCTGTTTTATCCGAAAACCAGCAGAAATATTCCTGACTTGTTTATTTACCAGTAGAGACATAGCCTGGAATTAGCTTTAGTTTTTGGTTCCCCAGATTTAAAATACCACTACCAAAGTTTTTTGCTGTGTTATCTCCTTAGAAAAACATGTACTTACAACAAGAAATTACTTATTATGCTCTTCAGACCAGCTAACATTCTATTCTGGGCAATTGAAATTTTTTCACTATATTATTATTTTTCACTAAGATCTCCCATTTTCAAGAACTTTCTCAGCTCAATTTACCCCTACATACAGATTTTGGTCTCATATCCGCTGTTGCTTAACCACAGCTGGCAACTGAACACCACAGAGATACTCACTCCCTCCCTTCTAGCAGGATGGGGCAGAGAACTGAAAGTGTTAAACTGGGAGAACTTGCACCCTGAGATAAAAGACAGTTTAACATTTAAGAGTAAAATCCATGCAGTCAAGTGGAGCAAAACAAAAAAATTTACATAAAATGTTATTACAATTTATGCCTGCAGTCTGCTTCTTGGTACTCCACAGTGTTAAATATCCCTGTTTTGTTTTTCTAATAGGTCTCCTTCTATGAAAAGGGTTTTATTTTTCATTCTCAAATGTACTAACTATATCCCTTGGTCCAATACCTGTGTTTCTATTTTTTCTGACATTTCCTTTTCATATACATAATTGCTTTACCGTGAGTCTTATCGGACATTAAAGAAGAAACAGAAGGTTTTATTTCTGGAGCTAAATATTTAGCTTTCTTTGTAATCTAATAGCTCCTCTAGTGCATGAATTTTTCATACTTTGATCGCAACTAGCCAAATTCAATAGTCACTCTGAGCAAAAGGCCTATAATTACATATAATCTGATATGTTATGGAATACATAGAACCCTAAAGCATTATTCTTGGCCTCAAAACACTCATATTGAGAGTGACTCATACCTGAAACTGTAAAATAAATATGCAGTTACTACACTAGTTCATGTAAGGTGACATATCAGTTCTCCTTAAAATTATCAGTGTGAAATGGAATGATTTTAGTTTAGAGCAGAAAGGCGGGAGGGCTATCCAAGGATAGATAAAATGTCATGGGAACTTTATTGCAAATTAATTGACTCTAACTCCTTTTGGCCTTCATTTTTGCCAGGTGAAGATGTTTTCTGAAATTAAAACACCTAAATCCAATTATCTACCTGTGGGTCGGGAATCTTTTCCTTTGGGAACAAAAAAAGGAATGAAAGAAAGAGAAGGAAAAAAAAAATTAGGAAAAGAGAAGTTGTGTTTGCTCTCATAGAAGGAATATGAGGTATTCTGGAAGAAAACATCTATCCATAGCATCTCAGGTATGAGGAAAAAGTGGATTTATATTAATATTTAATACTTATTACTACTGCTAAGTATCCTACACCTCCTACTGTGTGATCACAATGTCTAATAATTTTCCTAGTTTAGATCTATGAATAAAGAACACATTTCTTAAAAATAAGTTTCTTTTGTGCTTTTCAGAATGCAGGATGCATAGCTTCTTTCATAATGGGTAATTACATATTCAGAAACAAGTATGACACTAATATTTTAACAGAAAAATCTTGAGGATATTTGCTTAACTGCTACTTTGCAGATCCCTGTTTTAGGTTAAAAAAACTGCAGCCATTGCAGAAAATATTGAAAAGTTAAGGTGCTCATATTTCTAAAGTAGCCTGGCAGCAACAATACTTATGCATATTTATCATTTTTTTGCATAATCAACTACTCCAAACCACTTAGTCAAAGGCGGTAGTAGTAAGAAAAAAAGTAAAGTGCTCTAAATATATCCAGTGGCTGGCTGCTTAAAGATCTCTTAGAGAATATGGATGAAGTAATTCCTTTTACCTCTGGGAAGGGACATGAACCACCTGTCATTGCTGAAAACAAATAAAAAAGGCTGTCTGGGATGACAGAGGTAAGAAGATTCTCAATTCCCTGCAGCTAAACAGGAGTATTTGTATTCTGTATTGCTGCAATAACTCACTGTACTTATACAACTGCACTTTGGATAAAGGACTGCTGAGTTACAGGATATATTTCAATTTTTAAAATTTAATTATTTATGCTAATTTGGTAGTGCAAGAAATGGAAGCTGGAAAGTTCCCTAATCACAAGCCCATGGAGGGACACTAGATGCATTGTCTGCTCACCAGAGGCAAACTGAAAGGTACTGTAGGCTTCTAGCCCAGCAATACTATATTGGCATTGCTAGCAACAGCCGTCTGAGTTTGCAGGTCCTCCTTCAGAGCAGGTGCTTGTCACACTTGCCTGAACCCGTTGTGAACTTTTGTAGCTTTACTTTTACTTTAGCTGCAAAAATATTTTTTCTAATTTCTTTCCTTTCCTAAAACAAATAACATGGGGTTTTTTTTCTTTCTCATGAAGGTGACTGTCTACCTTTGCTTATGTTAGGCTTGTAGTTTTTGTACAAATACTAGCAGTAAGCATGTTCTCTTTTTATATCATAATACTTATGGCTGAGGTATTGATGTCGTGCAGAGGAATACAGTCCTGGACTCATAGTAGAAGCCCCAGGAACTGGGCATACACAATGTGGAGGAAAAAACACAGGCTGATGGGAAACAGGGACAAGATTGACACTGGACATCCCACAGTTGTAAGAAATGTACTCATGATAGGTTAAAGAAATGCAGCCCAGGAGCTGGACTATTTTTTGCCATGAGACAGCAACAGACAAGGCTCTGGCATATATATTATGCACCACATTGTAGTGTAAAATTGTATGTAGCTTGCAGACTAAGAACAAGGTTTAAATTTTATCAAATCTATTAAAAAAAAAAAAACACAAAGGGGATCCTAAAAGGTAGAAAGGGAAATTGCTGACAGAAACATTATGCTCCTTTCAAGCAAATAGGGATGCTGATGACTCCTCACATACACACCAAAGAAATTGCATTTACCCTAACACAGAGAGACAGTAGAAGTGTGAACATGATAAGAAGAGGACTAACTATTGGGATACACACATAGTGTGCATAGCACTATGTTGTCTTTTTTGCCCTGTGCTTGGCAAAGACACCCCCTATGTTCTTTAAATAAGAATTGCAGACAATTGTAGCCACTGTCGGACTCGATGATCTCAAAGATCTTTCTTCCAACCTTACAGATGCTATGATTCTGGGACTTGAACTGAATTAATCAACAAAATGTATTTTAAGAAAGGGGGATACTCACTGCAAATTTAGTCTTATGCATATTGTTGATTTTTCAATTTTCATTTCTCTTATTAAGGAGAAAATATTGGGGAAATGTATTCAGGTAGGCATCATAATTAACAAAGGAAAGAGATGGCATTTGAAAACAAATGGAAAATATCCCTTTTATTTACATGTTACTTTTTATAGGTGGTTGTATTTCTCTTGAAACTAGATTGATTATACAGCCTTCAAATATTAGATCTTCTCTTTAAAGCAAATGAGCAAACGATTAACTTTTGCCATGTGCAGAAAACAGTTCTGAACCTTTTTAGAAATCATATTTTTAAAGTGATAAAGCAATTGCTTGAAAATGAAAGAATATATACTCCATTGATCAATTTATGCTATCAAAAATAGAATATGTCTCATTTTTATCTGAAAATCATGGTTTCTTTAGATAAACGACTTTTTCTATCACCAGAATTACATATAGTTCTAATCTAGATTTTAAAGAACTCTCATGTTGCTCTTTTTTTGAGTGGGTATTAAGTATCATATGATTTTTCTTTAAATAAATACAGTCTGAAAGATTCTCTTTTCTCTCTATGAGCTAATATAGAGTCTGAGACAATAAGGAAGTAAAGAAGTTGTGCAAATGAATTATTTCAGTCATCCTCCATTCTATGTAACATTTCAGTTGATATTTGAAAAAACATGGACAGCTACCAAGTATTAAAACTAACAGAAAATAAGAGTACAAGCTGGTAGTTACTTCCAGCAGAGTTCAATACCTTAATCATACTCAATAGTTTGTTTTGAAGATAACATCAATAGAAGTAAAATAACTAATTATTTGAGTTAATTGCTGCTCAGCATGTGTAAAACTTCCACAATTTGGTCCTGCATATTTATTCAGAACTTAAAGAATATGTCAGTTCTAGAAATATTTAATAAACATCATATTAGTGATAAAATATTTTGAAACTTCAAAAAGTTATCATAGAAACTGAACTTCTGAAAAGAACGTATTACATTGTGTTTGATTAAAGAGGTGATGCTTATTTTACTGGAAAAAAAAATGGAATAATGAGATTCTTCCAGTAAAGTTTGATTATCTGGACAAAATAAGTATGCTATGTGCATATGTCACTTGGATTAATTCTGCAAGTACATGCCTTTGGGAAGGAGTTAGTTCATTGTGGTGGCTTTTTTCTTTTTTTTTTCTTTTTTTTTCTTTTTTTTTCTTTATTTTTTCCTTTTTTTTCTTTTTTTGGACAGTGCTTGATGTAGAATGGAATCCCGGTTGTTGAAGGCTTTGAATGCTACTCTGTACATTTTCATGGTTTCTCAAGAGCAGGGATGACACCCTTTTCTACATAGCCCAAGATAGCTTTTTATAAATCCTTTGAGTTTCAATCTGTTTGCCTTAGCTACAGTGTTCTGTCATTGATTCTATGATTCTGTGAGTGCTCCAGATTCTATCCACCACAGCTCCATCCATTGTTAGCAGCAAGGAAACTTTGGCCACTCTAAGAATGTAGAGTAAATATCAATTTAAGAGAAAGAGTGTAGCAATGTATTTGCATGAGTTAGGCCATTCTTTGTACCATCCAAACTCCTTGTGTTCTTATCAGAACACCTGCAGTCTTATTATTCAAACCCTCAGGAATTCATCAAGGCCTCTGAGAGAAAAGCAGGACTAAAGAACAAGAGTCCTGGGAAACTGACCATGGAGAATGCAAACTTCAGATAGAAGTGGGCTCGGCATGGTGATAGATTCTGACCAATTAAGTACCCTGAAGGGTGTGTGCCAGCCTCATGGACAGGCTGAGGATCCAATCAAATAATGTGTGTGTGTGTCTATGCTATGCTAAAATCTATAACGGTTGCTTATTGTAAACAATATAACGGCTTCTGTGAAACCATATTGGTTTGATGTTCAGAGGTGTGGGAAACATTTCTCTTCCTCTTCCTCTTTGCAAAGAGTATTAGGTTTTTAAGATTACGTGAAGGTGTGATTTCACTGTGTGACTTAGATTTTAGTTATTAGGTTTTAGAAGAAAACAATGTTAACGTAGTTTAGAGTATAAAAACCCAAGTAATGTTCCTGGGGGGGGAGGGAAATTCACTTTTCCAGTTACCTGTGAACACTACACTAGTATAACTGAACTTAAAAATAAAGCTTTTAAAATAAACATCTTCAAACCACAATCCAAAAACTCTCTAATCTCTTCTTCCAAGCACAAGCAGTAAAAAAACAACCATTTATCACCATCCAACGTCATCTCAGAAGAGATACCTCGACACAGAGGTCCATTTCTCCTGCAGAAGAGTATAAATATGAATCATCTATGTGTGGCCATAAAGACTCACCACCTACTCTACCTTGGATATCATCAAATAGCATTCAAATGAAAGGCATGGAAAAAAAAAGGACAAGATTTTTTCATTCCTGGGTGAGAAGGACCTGCATCCATGCCTTATCCCCCCAAATAGAAGGATCATGTCTCTATTAACATGACTTTGATATATTTCTGGTAGGACAGTATTGCAGACTTCCTTTAGTTCTGTGCCGTATCTACCAACCCCACAATGATATTTTTATTTCTTTGTATGATTTCAACACCTGAATCTCATCCCTGGTCTCCACAAGGACCCTGACATTTTAGTAAGAGTTTACATAAAGTTCCATATGCAGCAAAGTTCGGTTCTAGATCTGCAACGGGAAAAATCTCTTCTAGAGATTCTAGATGTAATGTCTTCTAGAAGACATTAAAATCTCTTCTACCACATACAGTATAGAGAAGAGAAAATGTCTTTGGTCTTATGAAATCATTGTTGGGTGAATAAAAGTCAGACATGCAAAATACATTTTTGTGACTACCTCTGCATATAAAAAAATAGTAGCTATTCTTCTAAGTCCTAGCATAGCATACAAAAACAGAAGCTCAGCAGCTGTGACAAGCTCCTTCTACTAAGCAAAAAAGGCCCATATATTGTAAAATGTATGTGTACTTTTGACAAATGGAATCTAAGTTGTTGCACTGGGGAAAAAAGTGACATTTTTCTGTCTTATTTAGAGTACTGGGATTCTGAATTCAGCTCTTTCATATTTAACTAACTTGCAGGGCACATGTTTTTTGGAAAACAATGTATGGATTTTGTATAAAAGGCAATCCAATATTTGGATTTTATTTCCATTACTACCCCAGTTAACAGTTACAAAAGTTAAGCCTCTAGGAAATATTTAGCACATTATTTAGTATGGAATTTTTTTTTTACCACTGGTCAAAATCATATACTCATTTTTGAAGATTCAGGCTCTAATTCCCCATTTTTTAATGTCAAATACAGTCATTCTTTCAGACATATCATATGCTTGAATATAAGCATTCAACTAAATATTTACTGTAGTAGAAGTTCAGCATTTAGCCATCACAAGAGTAAATCTCATTTCTGGTTTTTTTCTGCCCCTCTTTTATTCTTTGAAATACAGAAAATCTGCCTCTCTTTCACTAAAAAGAGACTCAGTCGAATACATGTAAACCTTTTTTCAGATATTCACTGATGTGTTTATTACTATTTTAAATGCCTAATAGACAGTTTCTTACAACCTTTTTTATTGCAGAAGGCGACTATACTCATTATACAGGTCTTTTTAAAAAGTAATTAAAATTTTTACTTCTGTATCACAATTATCGTATATTTTTTTATGTCATTTGTCCAGCATGTATAAGTCATATTGAACATCTCAAATGCATTTCTGAGTTGGAATCGTTTTAATTAATGTTCACAATCAGGGTTTTATGTGAAATAATTCCCTCCTTTGCCTATTTTAGATGGAATTGATTTCATAATAGTGATATTAAATAGAATAATCTGTATATATTTTATGACTGATCTATCCAGTATTTTCAAGTTATTTGTGTATACTGTGTTATTACAACTACAAAATGTTATTTTTAAAAATGTAAAAGGTTTCATATAGCTCCAAAAGCAATGTGATTAGTTAGTTATTGAGTTGACTGACAGTTAAGAAATGTAAAAATGGCATCTAATCAATATTCTTCAGCATTTCAGATATATTATTAAGGTATTCAGATATAGTAATAATCACTGTGAGCTTTAAATAAATATGGAAAATCAGACCATTTTTAAAAGGAAGATCTTGAAACTTCTACATTAATATTAAAATAAGTAGGGGAAGAAACCCAAAAACTGGAAAACCCAAACCATTTTCATTGTATCATTAGAATGGCACATAAAGACTCATCAGTCAAGGAAGAGACATGTAATGGCATACACATATCTGAAACTACTTAGTAAAAATATTTAGCAAAAAAAAAATATTTTTAAATAAATTGCTTTTAATTGGAATGTCTTGAATTCCACTTCAGAAAACAGCCACATATGCAGTTGTGGGAGCATCTCTGGACTCTTCTGAATTATACAATGCCATGTGATACTATGGAATAACACAGCTCTTGGATTAAAGCAATAGGTTAAGAAAAGAAAACAGAAAAATATGGATTCAAGAGGATAATATAGGTCGGAATATGATAATGAAGATAGATATGAGTGCACAGGTGACTGGTCTAAGGGTCTCAGATTTCCTGGGAACAGTCAATGGCAAAACAGAGGGTAGTAAAAAAAATTAATTAGGAAGAAGGAAAAGCACATGTGCAGCATCTGGTATTTTTGCACAGCTGCTACAGGGTCCTTTTGCTGATTAGAAGAAAAATACGAACAGCAGGTAGGTTGTTTCAATTTTGACTACATTGCCACTGAAGAAATGGGAACACGCTTTTCTCCATTACCTTGCATCATTTATAGTTTGCCTCCACAGCTGGTGACTGAGAATTATTCCCATACTATTTCTCCCAGCTTCCCTCTGATCTTTTATAATTTGTAGTCTACTATCTTACTCTCTTGGATGCATCAATAAATTACCTGAAATGCCATACCGAAACAAGGGACAAAATTAATTCTAGCAAGATAGTATCATTTGTTCATGGAAACTCATTTCGCCCTTAGCTTTGTTGTTTTGTTTTGATAAAAATTATTTTTCACAGGACCAGGTGCACTTCTCTGCCTTTGAGAACTACATGAATGAGTGGCTTTGTAAGTCTGCATGACAGTTGCTGATAAACTAAAAATCCAAATGATCCCTTAAGCACTTTAAAACTTGTTCTTTTCCTCTCACACGTTTCTGGTTTCTTGTAAAGGATACGTTAGGGTCTTTCAGAGGTGGAACTTGTGTGGCTCATGAATGGTTCTGGTCCATGTAGAATGATAAGAATAAATTAGCTATATGCATAATTTAGCATTAACTTATGTTAAATGTGAGAAGCTGTATAAATTAAATATGTAAAGTTTTTAAATTCTCAGTGTCTTCAGTTGGGAGACCTATATAGTCTTTTAGTAGCTGAGCAAGATGATGCAAATGTACCTAATGTGTACTAATTTATTAAAGGTTATTTTTTCCCATTTCTGTACAATGCATAAGCACTAATGCAAGCCGAAAATACAAGATTATTGTATTATTCTGGCTTGATTTGAGCATTACAACAGTGATTCCACAGAGAAATTCATGTATTTCTATGGGCAGCTCAGTGGCTTGCTAAATTCAGGTACATAATAAAATGGAGACAGAAGTCATGCTTAGTCATTTTACCATAAAAATATGCAATGATATTGGAGTAACTTTGAAGATACTGACTCATCAAGGATTAAGTGGCAACTGTAAGCCCACATTTCCCAGCATTTATAATGTTCAATAGCATCTCTGTTTGTTGATTTTTTTTATGATGAAAGCTGCATACAAGGATTATTTATTGCCCCTGTGTTCTGTGCTGTTATCCTTTTTGCTCTTCAAACTTTGCCAGGCCAATTAATATTCCTTATCGCTAAGAAGGGCAGTTCTTTTTATCCCTGAATAAATGTAGTTTTACAGCAGCTCCCAACACACCAATTATTCTAGAATACCAGTATGATTCCATTATACTATGGATAAGTGCAGACTTTGCTGTACTTATCAAACTGAAGACACTCAGAATATGTTATATAAAGCATTAACAAAACTTTTCACTTTCTGCCTCAATTTTTCTAACCTATCCTTTTTGAGAAAAATGATTTCTCAACAAAGTTGAAAGCAAAAATCTTAAATCTAAATATCTATTGTAATGATTTTTGATTTTCACAAGTGACATTGTCATTTTCTGTTTACACTTGAAGCCAAAATGAAGAGAATTTACTTAAGTAATTGACTGATGGAGAAAAGAGACCTAAGTAACTCAAAGCATGCACAGGAATGGATGCCCAGATTCACACAGGTGATGTTCAACCCAGTGACCTGGATTTTCAGCAGATGTCACATGGGTCTTCTAGACCTGTTCTAACATTAATATTTCATTACTGCCTTTCTTCTCTTACCACTACAGCTATATTATAAAACTCCAATGTAGTGCTCCTTATGGCACCATACTAGACTTAAAAATATACCCCATTTCTCCAGGTCCTACAACTATGAACACTTTCTCTAACACCAAAATATTTTCTCTCCTGTCAGGAGTGATGAGAACTGAGATTGCTTAACACAATCACACAATAGTAGTACTAAGTACATAAAACAAAAATTAGATTCCATTTTGTTACCTTTTAAATTATTTGAACCAATAATTAAGTTTGGGAATTGATAGAAAATGAAGATAAAATGCCTTTCTGACATGGGCACAGCAGTGAATTCTGAAGAATCTGTTATGTGGGGGTTTTTAGGCACCATTTTATAAGTCTCTTATTTGTACTCTTCTCAGAAGGCTGCATTACAGCATTACTTACAAATAGCAGTGGATTCCCCCTAAAATGAGAACATCTCAAGTGAAAACCATATTTAACTTGTGTATAAAAACAGTCTGAGGTACAATTTCCTCATTGTAAAAGTTCATGTAACAAATTTTATGTAATTAATTATTAAAATTCCCATTTTTTCAAAAATCTTAGAAAGTATTTTTTGTTCATCAAGGTATAACTCAATATATATTTCAGTGCTGTTTCTTATAGCACAGATCATTGAAAAAGGTCATACTAAGATTCACTGCCCATTTTTCTTGTTCCAAAATGTTTCAAAGTAATTTACTCTAGTGACTTTTTGCTTACCTTTAGATTTTATGTATGACTAACGACCTGTAAAAAAAAAAATCCTTCCAAGTTATTTCCTAAATTTTGTCACTTCTAAAGACCAGATAAGGAGTTGATAAACCTGGCTGTGCAGTAAGATGCATCTAGTTTTGAGAGTTCTCTGGTTTATGTAAAAACTTTTTCAGACCACAATTATATATATTTAAAACAGCAGTTAAAACAAACAAAGCAAACAATGAAACTAACAAGACAAATAAAAACACCATGGAGAAAACAATCTTGTTTACATATCTCTTCCTTCACATCACCAGAATTTTACCAAATAAGGGGTTTTTTATGTGTGCCTTGATGGAAACTGCAGAAATAAGCTTTCCTCATAAGAGTCACAAAAGATATGATCCATCTCAATCAATTTTAGCATATAAATTCAGGCCACTAAGTATACTGATTCATCAAGCTGTATTTATAATAAATGGAGAGACCTCTGTACTTCCATTTGCAAAATGAAAGGGACTCCTTTCCTCTTGATTGTCTTTCTCACTCCATTTAATAAAGTAGGCTAGTTTATATTACCTCATAAGAAGAAAAAAAAATCATTTTTAAAACAAAACATTAACATTTTGGTCTAAAAGCATTTCTTTTGGTCATTGAAGTTTTTTTTTTTTTTTATTTCCTTCTGAAAGAATTTGACAGACTGTCTTTCTCTGTGTACATTTATATTTTGTTATCCTTTTTGAAAGTATTTTAGGATCATGAAGACTACTCAGATCCTTGACAGACCAAGTTTAAAATAAAATCATAATGTTTTCATACATCTTCTGTACCTGTAGCTGTACACACAGGTACAGGTAATACAATAAAATACAATAAAATTTGAAATACATGTCTCTGTGTAATATATGAACAGTTTCAAAGATATATATTCACTTTTATCCTTTCTCTTTCTTCTTAAATGCAGGTGTTCCCTCTCTTGTAGGGCTAGCTCTGCCCAGAGGCGACCCTGCCACGATCTGTGGGCTGAGGACACACACAGACCCCGGTGGGTGCAAGAGTGGTAGAAACCTTCCTGCTGCTGTTGGAAAAAGAGGCTGACTCCTTTGGGGGTCTGAGTTCTCAGGGTTTATTGNGCATTGCTGTATTCCATGGTTAGGGAGAGAGGTTCATGGGGATCATATTGCAGACTGGCATGAATAGGTAGCCAAAATCAAGGTTCAGGCTGGAGCAAAGAAGACTGACCTTAGTCAGGAGAGGACAGATAAAATCATTGATAGGGCTAGGGGTTTGTTTTGCTCTTTTTGGAAAGCTTGTTTCCTATGAAGTTATATAAGTAGGAGATGATAGAGATGAAAGTGACAAACTGGGAAAATAAAACTTTTCCAGTATTTTCCATTAATGAAACAGAACACAGGCAAAATTCTATTTCAGTGTGATCAGGTACTTAAGATTCTGGGTCATATTTTTATTTCCTGTATTTCCTAAATTCTCGACACTGTCACTGGATGGTTGGAATTAGGAGACTTTTAAATACTTAATTAATTGTTTAGGAATGAAAATACAAAAGCAACATATCAGCTGATAGGTGATGTTCTCCAAGGAAGAATATGCAGTATGTCCCAGTGAGGATGTTAAAGGCTGAATTATGGTCTAGTTTAATGGCAATCTGTATTGCTTCCACAGGTGTTTAATTGTCAGTTTTGAGGGGTTTCAGTTTTAGAGATGAACAAACTTTTCAGAAAGAAAATTATCTATTTTGAATATTTGTGGTAGTTTTTTTCAATTTCTTCTTCTTTGAAGATAAAAGTCAGGACAGAGAGAAGAAATTCTAAGTAGATGTGATTGCTTATGTAGAAGGATAAATACCTTCACTGTGGTTTGCGCCATATTTAGAAGGAAAACAACACAGCATGAATCAAAATTTTTGAGAAAACTGAGTACATAGGGAGGTCTCTTTATGCAGCCCATCTTAGTCATTTACTAGTTTTGCTGTCTTTTAAAACATTACCAGGTGTTAGATCTTCATTCTGGGCTGAAATGGCTAATCCTAACTGGCCTGAAGTTTAATAGTTCAACATTAGGTCTCAGAATAAAATATCATGTCCACAATGCTTCATTTCACAGATGTGCATATATATCCAGTTTATATGAGCAAAGTATATATAGCAGAAATATTTCAGAAATTTATTGAAAAAAGTGGAAAAAAAACAAATGAATACAGGAGAAATGCCGGTGTCAAAAATATATGACCTGGAAATTAATTTGTGGCAATTGGGCATAATCTGTAATAATAAGGAGAATTTTTAATCAGAAATTGAAATTGTTTGTTAATTATGAATAACTGGAATTTTTTTTCATATTTCAGCAAAAGCTTTTACATTATCTTCCATTTGCAGGACTAATGTTAAATGTTGTACTGGTTAATAGCTGTCAAGTATGTCCTTCATTAAGTAATACTGAATAAAATTGTTCTTATATTCAGAACAGAAATAAACCATATTGTTTATAGCCTGCTTTTTGCTCCTACACACCAGCAAAGACATGGTACTTGGAGTAGCCAGTATAATGCCTTTTACATTAGTGAGGGTAAGAAAATACACATCCCATAATGCCATAATGCAGAGTAAAGTGACCTTGTCTCAAGACACATGAAATGGTAAATGCTGAAATAGGTAGTGGGCAGGCTCTTGTTCTTTGACTGGCTGCTGCTTGAATACTCTTAACAGCCTCAGTAGTTTAGTCCTGACAAGTGCTGCTGTCACCTTAGGGTGGCAGGTAGACTGTAACTGCAATAGTGAGCAAACTTGCTGATATGTAGAAAACATCTTTTTATTCTTTTGCCTTTTCTCTCTTTCATTATGAACCAAGAAGCTACTTTAAAGTGCTTTTATGCAAAAGTATTCTTTGGCAGGTCCTGTCACAGTCACAGTCCAAAATGACTTCAGGTTCCTACAGCAGCAATATACAGCAGCCTTGTCTCTTCATATAGTTGAATGTAATAGTGAGAAATATGTGAATGTGAAACAGCAAGCATTGGAATCAATTTTTTGATATGTAAAAAAGAGACCAAGTGCTCACGTAAAAGAGAAATAATTCTATTTTTTCATCTACAGTTAAAAATATACAAGAGTTGATAATAATCTCTCTAGATAAGAGTCCAAATTTTATCATTTTAGTCTGCATTTTACTCACTGTTGCCCCTGCAAAGGAGGAGTGAGTAATAAGTAGTGTTCTCACAAGTCACTCCTCAGGTTCATTCAAGAACACAAATGAAAAACAGAATTATATGGTTAATGCATAAAATCAGCTTGGGGGAAAGTTAAGTTGTATAGATAATTTCACTGTGTTTCTCTATGCCTTTATATTTTTTGAATTTTTAATTACTCTTTTTTATAATTAAGTTTGTGGATAATTGTAACATTTTCCAATAATAGATTGCAGATAGAGAGAGTTAGTAATTTTGTTAGATTTTTTAAATATAAATTATTTAGATTGTTCGATACAGGATCTTGTATTTAAGTCTTCTGGAGTAAAGATTTTCTTTTTCTAAATTTTTTTATTTTAACTTTCTGTTCTTCCTTTTAGAACACAGAAAACTGGGTTGCATGTTTATTTCCTCTGGAGCTTTTTTTGTTTTGTTTATCTCTACCCATTATTGCTTTATTTGAAAATATTTTTACTCCTCTGGGCTTCTGTAACAACAAGCCTAAAGCCTGGCTGTAGAACACTTAACCTCTGATTCTGACCTTTCACACACAGGATAAAATTCTTATAAGAACTCTTTTCTAACTGGAATTGTCAGTCAGGTACAGTTACAACTTGTGCTGAAAAAAGAAAAAAAAATCAGTCTACATTTTTTTCTTGAATAAAGCAGGCTGCTGTGTTTATCTCAGTGGAATTTAATACCACTGAGACTGCAAGTCTTAAAGTTTGTGCACCACATACGAATGGACCACTTGGAGAATAATATTCTTTTTAAGAAATTAAAAGCTATATCTGGAATCTAATAAAAGGATAGATCCATTTAAGAAAGAATTGTAATGTCTTGTTCTTGCTGGACATGCATGATAAACATGGAAGCTATTTGCAATCAGAGAAATGGTTGTATGTCTGCTACTGTAGCAACATGGTTTAAACATCTCTGTATTGATTGTATAGTCTGATCACTAAATAAAATATGGGGTTTGTGACTGAGTCTGGGAAGAGAATATTTCTTTCTTCTCAACTGTAGGGAATAGAATCCCTGTAAAGGAAACAGAGTAAGTTTTATTCTGTGAGAAGTGTCAGGGTTCAGATTTTGTGCCTAAGGCTCTTTCTCCTAATCCAAGGTGACCTCACACAGACTGCATATAGGAGAAAATTTCAAGCCTTTCCTGAGCCCTGTAATTTATCTGTGTGCTGGAAGCCTGCTGACCAGCACAAACCTGAACTGTGCTTCCCCACAGTTAAGACTACCCACAAGCACAGCCACATGCTTGAGTTGAATGCTCTGACATTTCTAGGTTTTCCAACAGTGGAACTATTGATGAGACTGTGAATGGGCCCCATATTTTAAGCAAAGACACAGCTCTAGTGCCAGAGCATTAGTTTATATTAATTTTTATTCAACATCAGAGTAAAAAAAACCACAACAAACTTCAAGAAGATTCAGACAGCAGGGAGGAAGCCTTGAGTAATGTTTCTGTGATTCCCTCAGCAACAGGAAGGATTCTCTTCTCTTTTAGGGAAACTTGGTAATACATCACAGAGGATTAAGACACAGCTTTTCCTGAAGTCCACTTGTAAAATTTGCCTGCCTAGGATGATGAACTAGGCTATATTATGCTAGGGAAAAAAAAACAAAACCAAACAATCCTAAAAACTCTGATTTCCTTTGAGGATAAGGCAGTGCAAGGCAGCTGCTGCCCCCAGATCAAAAATACTGTTGGGAAATATGGCAGCTTTTAAAGGAATATTTAGGGCCTTGGCATTGACATTATCATCCATGGCTGAGAAAAGAGCACCATGTTTTCCAAATACAGTGAACAAACCTTTCAGAGAAGGATCACTGGGTGACAGCAGGATAAGGAACCACAAAACACTGCAAGTTTCAAACTGAAGGCTGTCTTGGGAAGCATTTGGAAGATTATTCTCTGTCAAAGAGAAGTTTCTTATTTTCTCCACAATGTTATTCCATCTTTAGAGTTAATATATATTTAGTTTTACTTTTAGGTGAGACATTTCAATTGACTCAAGAACTTTTCCCAAACAAAATTCCTACCATTCTGAAAAGTTTACAGAATTCTAAATAGGCAAAAGGGTGGAATTTCATATTTTCTTACCTCATTTGAAATATATTTGAGTCCTTGAATAATTTAAGAGGTTAAAAGATCCAAAACCCCTTTTTAGTGGATATATGTCCCAGCTTTGCTTGCAACTAATGAGAACAATGAGATGGAGATTATTATAAACAGCCACACTGAGAAGTTTAAACAGAGTTTGAACAGTAGTGACATGACTTTATGACTCATTTTATAATGTAGTGGCCAAGGCTGTTTAATTAAATCCTTGAGTGGCAATAATAGTGTTCTCACATAATATCAAAATAATTGCTGCCAATGTAAATTAGTTTAAAACCTGAGAGTCAATCAAAATATGAAATCTTGTCAGGGAGATCAAGATTGAAAAATGCAATTTTGTGTGCAAGATACGTCACAGTTCTGAATCTTTCCTTAAAGCAAATATA
>VWYE01024128.1:114096-151232 GCA_013398995.1 Alaudala cheleensis
GGGGAGGGGGGGAGGTGATGGTGGTGGTTTGAACATACATGCATTAAGATTCCCAGGAATAACTGATAAGAAAAATAGGCAACCAAGGTTGCTTCGTATAATGTTAGAAAACAACAGATGCAAAAAAGACAAGGATTGGTGCTTTGCCAATAAGAAAAATTAAACATTTAAAGACAGAAACTTTGAAAAAGGGATATTTTTAAAGATAACCAGCAATGATTACATTAAAACTTAAGATCTTTTTACAACTTTTACTTACTTGATAGACAAAAAGCCTGCATTATCCATATGCCAGGTGAATGTTTACATCCAGCCTACAAGGTACAAAATACACCCTTTAATTTTGTATAATATCTTTTGTATATTTGTATATATAATGTGTTACAAAGGTCTTTGGTTTAAAATCAGCTCCTCTATTGGTTCCCATAGATAAGACTCAGACTGGCCACGAGATGGAGACTTGAGAAACTCACCATCACCTTGAATATCAATCAGCAGTTGAATGAGTTTTGAAAAACAACAATTTGGATTTTTCACCTACAAGGCAACTAGATGCTTTATATCTATCTACTTTTGGAGGTCTTGCTCCTTATACTTATCCATTAATATGTACTAAAATCCTTTTTAATGCCACAATATCATTTCACAATCAATCACATGCTGCAAATAGATCATCTATGTTTAAATATGTATATGGATATATTTCTTCTCCAAGAGGCACTGAATGTTACTTTCACGACCGTGATATAAGGAGCACTAAATACCTCTGGCCCTTAAAGGTGACTGCAGCAAGAAAGTCTTATTTTGACTCAGAGGAAATCACAGTCTCTCTTTTGTTTGCCAGTCCTTATTTTTTTTTTGTGTTTTTGTCAGCTATAGTATTTTCTCATTTCCACAATGTAACGACGTGTTGTGATCTCTGCATAATAATATGATAAAGTGCATTGAAGATTACTTAAGCAAACCCAAGATCCCTTTATCAAGCTATTGTTGTAACTTTACTATTTCTGCTCTGCCTTAAAATTACTCAAGTAATATTCTGTGGTCCATTATGCTAAATCAATAGCTTTTAAAATGTGAGTTAACAATCCACACACTGTATTTTCTTCTCCAAGCAGGAATAGCATATCCAAATATCCCCTCATAGACCTCTTCAGATTTGGATTCCCACAGACTTCAGCATTGTTATTCATTATCTGTTTTAAATGGCTTAGTAGAATTGTTCTTGGCATGCTCAGCTTGAAAGAATAATACACTTTCATACTGCATAAAAACCATGTATAATAGCTGAAAAGAATTTTTTCTTGTGAGGAATATGATTGCTAGTGAAATGCAGAAAAGACACATATAACCATTTGCTTTTTAGGGGCCTGCAGTCAGGGGATTAAGCACCTATGAAATCAATTGCATGCTTGGTATCTCTACTACGCATCATTCATTGCCCCTGCTTCTTCTGTTTCATTAGATTGCAGGATTTTTCACCTCATAAGAGGGATAGTAAGCATTTCATCAGCAGTAGGAAAAAAAGATTTAGTATCTGCATTATGTTGAATTCACTCTCTAAATTGATTCAACTTACAATAATTTCAACATAGTAAAAATCAATGTACTTTAAAATTCTCCCAAAAGCTGTCATCGGGGGAAGGAGCAGGAGGGGAAGGAGAGTGGCATAGGAAGGGGAGAGAAAGAGGAAAGTAAAATGTGAATATCCAAAGAAAATCTTCTGAACAATTTCTGAATCAGAATCCAACATGTAAGTCCAAATTCTACATTGAGCAAGAGCATATAACTTTTCTTCAAGTAAATATAGGTGCTCAGTAGAAAAATTGACCTGGGGTCCTTATTAGCAGGAACTGTCATGATTATTGTTTTTCTCTCCAAGGTTCATCTCAAAATGGAATCTTCTGCCTGAAGTAAAGAAATGAAGAAATCAAATACGCAAGTCTGAGACTACTTAACATAAATTATCGAAATTCATATCCTTATATAATATCCATCTCTCCAGCAAAATACAGGAAAAAGATTTCTCTTTGGTAAAAAAAATTACTTTAAACATATTTAAAAATTAAGCATACTAATACTTTCATATCGCTATATCTTTGAAAATCTTTAAAATAAGTAAATTAATAATTGACAATGAGTATATGTTTAGGATTTTGAATCTGCAATATACCCTAGTCAGGTAGCTACACCAGGCCATTAAAATGTATTCTTTATTTTAAAAAATAAGCTTTATGAAAACTTTTAATTGGCATCCATATTTTAAAAGAAATATATATTAACTTCTTCTTTCATATAACATAGTAATACTGGAGTGACTTTTCTTTCTGGGTTACATTATATAATGCATTCTAAAATATCATTTTCCAGCTAAATTGAATAATACCAGAGACAGAGGGTGTTAAACTGTTTAGAGAATTATTTAATACCCCTTAGAAGATGAGAGAGCAGGCAGTTGGCAATTCTGATCCCTTGATAATTCTGCTTTATTCTATAGTATTACTTCACTAGACTTTCATTCTTTTACTCCACTACTACCAACTTCTCCATTCTTTAAAAAGAAGAATGGGCAATATGTAGCTGTGTTATCCTCAATTTCTGCAGTAATTTACTACTAGTCCCTGACATGTATTAACTTCCTGTTATGGATGCATTTGTTTAGTTTCTAGAAAACAGTTTTCATTCCTTTTAGTCTTATACAGGGATGACAGCCTTGTTTTTGCTCTTTAAACTATTGTGATTCAAGTGTCTGTTCTTTAAGCTCTTTTCTTACTTGGAAGTCACCAGTTTATGGAATAAAGGACAATACAATATGAATGCTTTGATTTGGTAGGGAGCAATGCAGTGAAACAAAGGATTACGTTTCAAAGTCATGTTCATTTTAACATTTTTCTATGCAGTCTTTCACTATCTTTATACTTATATAGCAATCAGTTGATTAAACTCCCCCAGGTTTTCTACTGCAACTCAAAGACTTTGAAAATCAGAGACACATGAGATGATTCTTCTCATCTGGCTTTATGCGCATAAAACCTAGGGAGCTTAGAGAAATGCTTTAAACTGTACAAATCACTCTAGGTTTTCTATTTAAACTTCTGAGAAGAAAAAGGCTTCTGCACAGAAGTGTCATCCTGATCATTTATTTTGGGATGAAAGCAAAATAAACCTATTCTAGAGGTATCTTTTTCTCCACATGCTAAGAAGACAATCTGGTGTTTCTAGCTCAAAAGCAAATGTCTGACAGGGTATCTCAAGGAACTGAATTACTTGCAAGTTATTAAAGCTTTTTCCTGTGATTTTCAATTCTTTGGCTTATTTTTTTAAGCTTTATTTAAATTCAGGTGTTTATAGCTGCAGTTGACACATATGTGCTTCTAAGGGTTCCATATGTAACTTTTGAGACTAAAACTGGTAAAAAATATCGGAATCTTTTCATTGACAATTTAATTTTTAAAAGCCTGTTCAGAAGGAAAAAAAGAAAGATTGGTATATTTCTCTTTGTGTTTTCAGTGAATTGTTTAATCTGTCATTAGAAACGTTATTTCTCTATTGATATCCAGTTTTCTTTGGTTCTAATTGTCATTTTAAAATGCTCTTTAGAAGCATAAAATACATATAACTTGACAAGAGTATAATCTTAGTGAAGGATGATTAGTGAAGATCCAGTTGTTGAGCTGATATACATCTGAAGAGTACCTTCTGTACACCTATGTATTTGGTATCCTTGCAATCCTTGTACCAAGGAATCAGAATGTTAAGCACAGGAATTCAGGTGATTGATATCAGTCTAATGTAGATCTTCATTAATTTATATTAGATAGTCTTAATAATTTATTCTCAATCTGCCTTGGACCTCGTCACCTCTCCACTATCCTTTGCAATAGGATGGCATGGTATAATTCTGTAAACTCTTTATTTTGCTTCCTATCTTTTCCTGTTTTTTCTGAAATTTCTGAAGCTAGACACTAACCCCAGTCAAAATGGCCTTTTCATTAAAAAAAAAGAAAAAAAAAACAAAAAGAGAGAGAGATAGAAAATTAGGATATGTCTTTAAAGCAGCTTTCTGAACTGTGTCAAGAAAAACAAGGTCAAGTAAATGGTATCTAACAGAAGTAACAAATTGCTGAATCATGGGAGACAGAGAGGTGGATGAAAAGAAACAAGGGACCAAAAAAATAATCCAAATTTTAAGGCTATTAATGGCTACCAGATAAACAGCTAACTACAGATTAGAACATGAATAAGATTACTAGACTACTAATAAAAATTTGATCAAGATGTTTCATTACAAGATATAATTGGCTTTTTCTTACATGAGATTTCTTTTTTATGCTGTAAGGATTCAGACTTACATGTTGTCTATCATTGTTTTCAGTGTGTTGCTTGGAGAGGATAAAGCTTCTCTTGTGTTTAAGAACTGGTTCATTTTTAGGGTGTCTTTTAAAAGGAAGAAATATACAGTGAGACTAAAGAGAAACATTGAATGTGTGGGCAGCAAATTAGGAATGAAAGACCCAGAATCAGCTCTTTAATCAACAAACTGAGAGTAATATTTTGATATTAAAATGATATATTCTGAGTCATTGTCTGACTGGTGATATTAAAACTAATTATTCAACCAAGAAAGTAAAAAGAACATGAATATCTAAGGTGTTTTAATTTATATGTCATAAATAATTTCAATAAGTCCTTGAGTTTTGGTTGGTGGGGTTTTTTTTGAGTCACAATAGAGAAAACCTTCATCTATGTCCATTTAAACCATAAGAAAGCAATAACTCACTATGATTGCTTGAGTAGTTTCACTGACTTTATGACTTCTGATATAAGGAAGCTGAAAAACTGCAAACTTAAGAGCTAAACTCTTTATTTAGGCAATTTGCCAGAAATGACTCATTTATCTTGTGTCCCCAGGAAACAAAGTGGAAATGTAAGTAAAGGAATAGCAGAGATTTTAGATATTCTGGTATAAGTGAAAATATGCACGTAAATTAAAAGCATTTAAAAATTAAGATTTGGTTTTCCTCTTGTGTTATGAAAAATTTCTGTCTCTTTACATCTGAGTGTAAAGTTGAGAAAACAAGACCAGTTCTATATTACTTTACAACTGAAAATATGTATATATATATGTATATACAGAAAAACAAAGAAAAAACTGATTACTGTGACAAGTGTTTAGAAAACAGACAAGCCAGATGGCCTTTAGACTTCAGAAACTATGTCTACTAAATTCATTCATTATCAGCACACTTCATTAAAGGGCTTAGTTATTGCACATTAAAAATCAACGTCATTTTATAGTTTATTACATTGCCTTAAACAAAGCCTCAACACAAAGTGTACAGCCTGTCTTCAACTCCTAAATTCTGAATTACCTGTGTGTGTGCAGCTCCACATCACTGATGCCACTGCTGGCTGCAACTTGTGGTGGTCCTTGGTGAGAAGGCAGCAATCAGCCTTGAGAGCTGTTAACAGGATAAGTCAGATGTGCATTGTTTTATCTTGTTTCTTCTGCAGTTTTCCTCACTTGTTTTCATTATATTTGCTGCTACAGTTCCCTCCCCCACCCTCATTAGAGAAATCATCTCCTCCTGATGCTGCTTTTGAGGGTGAAGGATATCTTTCCTTTTATCATGGTATACTTGGTTGGAAGTCCTGTGGGTTTGCAGACCCTTGTCATTACGTTGTCCTCCGCAACTTTGTCTTACTTGGATGCCCTTTGGTGGTCACATTGTTCTCCTACTTATGTAAATTGCTGAATTGTCTGCTTCACTGTGTTATGCCCCAACAATGCTACAAAATGCTTGCATACTGTTCTTGCTTACGTTGTTTCAGTGTGCTTATATTCAAGTTAGAATTAATTTTACGATGATCAACACATTTACAATTCCTAGATGTCACAGTCCATTACTTTGATTCCTAGTTGTAAAGCACTGTCTCTGTGTCTCCTGTGGAACATACAGGCTTCTCAAAACAAAAGAACATCCTCTGCGTTCTAGCTTCCAAGCTGCCTAAAGCTTTTCTGGCAAAGGAGTTCCAGCCAGTATCTCTCTAAAAAGGGTTGTTAGAAATCTCAGCTTATGGCCTTCCACAGTTTAGCAAGCACTATTAATATTTACTTCTTCTTTGCAAAGATTATTTCTAGGATTTTGTCTAGACCATAGTGTAAATTTTGAGGAATAAACATACTGATCTGATGTGTACAGTTCAGATGTGCTGAGGTCTTTTGTGCCTTTTTTTCTTTCCACAAAGCCTCAAATCTTGCTGGGTTGCTACAATAAATCATCTTTGTCTATGCTATTGGGAATTGCCTTCTGTTCCTCCTAAATAAAAAGCTGATTATAACATTAGGGACACTTCACCATTGAAAGCCAAGGAGATTAATGTCTGCACTGAAAAGTCTTGGCTAAGAAAAGGGAAGTGCTGAATAAAAGAGATGTGGTCATTTGCAAAGAGAAAGAGATTTAAATGGAACTCGGAAGAACTGGAAGTACACACTAACCATGATAGAACAGAATTCTACTGACAATTTTTCTTTTAGTTCTTTCAGCTCACAAAATCCATAAATCCTAATCAGAAAGCCACGTTTTATAGGTTGTCTATCCACAGCAACTAGGTGCAAAGTGGTGACATTGGCTCAACTCTTTCCTTTGTAATTTAATGGAAAAAGAACATGGAATTCCATCTTGTAAGTCATCAGTAGAACTTTTTATATGACTGAGTTTTGCCCACAACATCAATTGCAACTAAATCAAGTACTTATCTCATTTTTTTTTTCTCTCACTTAATACAGAACTGCAACATTCTTCTTCTGCTTTCTCCAGACATGTTGGAGAATTATTTTTGAAACAGTTCTAGTGTGGGTTGAGATACATATCATGAGCTAATTAATCTTTAGAATTCTTCACAAACTATGCATGCTAAGTGCTTGCAATCAGTGTTACATTTTCATGGTGTCTGATGACCAATTACTTTTAATTGTTTCCGCTTCTATCTAGTTTGTCTCATTTTATGTGGAAAGCAAATAATCAAAAGTGCATGAAAAATTCTGTATCCACAACAGAATGCAATTTTGTACCATACAATGGGTTTTCTATGCCAAAATACCAATGGTGAAGTGCCTGCATTGACAATATGTAAAATATTTTATATACAACATGGCTTTTAGGTCCTCCAGGCTAGTTTTACTCAGTTTCACTGGATAAATGTCCCCACCATCCTCCTGGTATGAAGACTTCTCCAAAAGGAGAAATCATTGGTTCAAACACTTAAATCTGCCCCAGCACTGTGACTCTGAGGCTGATCTGAGACCAGAGCTGCTGCTGTGGTTTACTTCTAAAATAATCAAATACTTGTTAATGAATATACCTTTCAAACTGAATCAATGCTCAGGGATAGCCAAAGGATTCACTTTGAAACCTCATTGCCGCTCTTAGCAAGGACACTAATGTGGAAACAGACATTTAACAGATGTCTGTGCTTTTATTTTAATAACTTTTGTCTACAAATGTAAGCTATTGTACTAAGAAATATAATAACAAACCATGTTAACACATATTAAAAAAGCCAAATCATTCCTCCAAACACACATTATTTATAGGAATAATATTCTTAGCAACAAAGCTATGTGAAAGTGTTTGAAGGAAAAGAAATGTGCAATTGAAACAAATATTAATAAATAATCTGTTTTTTCAACTTTCATCAGCTTCCTTTTTGTACTTACTATTTTTTTCGTTTGGTTTCACTAGCTTCTTTTTTAGTAAGTGCAATGTTATTGCTTGTGACATACCAATAGTTAATTTAATTTTTTTTTGGTGTTTCTTTTAGCTTGGAAATAATTGGGGCTGTCTTAAGACTCTTGCTTAACTTTGTCTGCTTTGACCTATGATGATTAGTGCATGTATCAGTCATTTAGTAAAACATTGTAACACTGCCCTGAATGATTAAGTGAATTTCCATGGTAGAATACATTTCTTTTCAACTAGAGACAGGTTTTATTGTTCTAAAGACACAGATGCACTTTTCATTATGCAGTTTCTCAATAATACTAATGAAATGACATTAGAGAAGCATCAATTACTTAAGTATAGCACAGGACATACAGAGTACATCTACAACAGAATTAATTTTGTCCCTCCTAAATTGCTTTTTGGATGTAAATTATCTTTTTATAGAAGTAGCACTACAGTAGCATTATTACAATGATAATCTATAAATTAATAAATCATACTTCAACAATGAATAAATCTCTAAATGCAAAATTTTATTCAATAAAAATAGGAAAAAAGTTTTTTTTTTCCATGGTTTTCTAAAAAATAATATAAAAAGTAATGTATATTATAGTGACAGGGATAATGTAATTACTAAAGCTACAGATGCACTTGAAAAAATAGTTAAAAACTTCAAAGATTATAAAAATTATAAAAAATTAACATTTACCCCTAATTCTGTAAAAAATCCACTGTTTTGTTGGAGGGACAGGCTTTCGGGGTTTTTTATGAGCTCTTCTGATAATGGCAATGAGGAATCATTCTTCCATTGGTTTTTGCCAGCTTCATGCTAGATTCAGCCTTACTTTTTTTCATATTTCGTTGCATCAGCCCAGCTGCTTCTGCCTGCCAGGTTGTACTGTAGTAGGTGTAAAAAGGGAAACACATCCCTCCTAACTGAAGTCATGTAAAATGTTGACAGGCAGTTTAAACTCTCATCAGAGTCATTGCTGAAAGAGAGAACCAACAAAGCATCTATAATTCCGACTGCTTAGCAATATGTATCACTGATGTAAGACAGGATTCAGCCTTTGGAATAACCTTCTCTGCAGACTATCAAGGGAACCAAGATAATCATTTCAGATAAAATTCCCAACTTTTACAAGATTAAGTAAATTAGTTGGAATTGACTCCTTATTCCAAAGCAATAATAACTTTATCTATTTCTTGTCCTAATTCTTCCTGTAACTCTTCATGATTTACTGTTTTCATTCTTAAATCTGCCTCTGCCCTTTTGCTGTCTCAGTCTCTCCCTTTCATCAGCTTCCTCCATTCTCACCATTCAAACAGGTGATTAACAAATGCTGGTTTTTCTTTCCAGCAAAATGTCTTCCTTCTCTGACCCTTGAAAAGTTTTCCAATTGCTGTAACAGCTAGTTAACTTCTTCCTTGCAATTTCATAATATGAAAAAATTTTGATAATCTATTTATTGCAATTCTATAATTCTTCATTCTAGAATGCATTTAGTTCTTCATTACACTGCTATTGAAACTGAAAACATTTCTGGTCTCAGGAGCTCTTCAATTTGACTTAGTGACCTGCATGCAATTTTAATATACTGAAGATAAGCATGCAAGAACTATATGTTTGTTGAATGGCATTTTCCCCACAACATTTTTAGAATAAATGGTGGCATAAATGTGTTGACAGCAGCTAATCTCAGAGGATGAAGTATGCATTCCTAATAAGCTCTTTACTCATGTTAAAGGAGAGTGAATGACAGGCATTGCAAGATCTTATCTGAAAGGCAAAGTACATAGCAGTGCATAATAATGCACCTAACAGGTCTGCTCACTTATGAGCTGTGGATAAATGCAAGAAATCCCTACAATAATATGCCTGAAGACAGAACACTCATTCTTGTTGTGTGGGTGAGTATGCTGTAGAGATCAATTAGATCACATAACTCCTGCAGACAATAAGAATAGCAGTAATAAAGCTTAAAGCAAAGAACATATTGCACAGTGTGCTGACAAGGTCAAATTGATAGTAATGATGTGTGGTGGCAGCACTGCAATAAGGTTGTCTTATACTGTATGCATCTGATATTGGCTTTCATTACCAATATCCTGGAGTACAGTCAGAAGTTTACTAAAATGATAGTGATTACCCAAAGGGCAGAAGCAAGACAGGCATTTCAGTTCTTGTGCACCCTGCAAACTGCATGAAGGCAGAAAAAAATTGCACCTCATTCTAGATCTACAATGCTTGCTACCACTGGGATCAAATTGAGTTTATACTGCCTTTTGTCCTTTTCCAAGTGTATGTGGTGCTTTAAAGCATGTATGTGCTTAGTGAGTTTATTAAGCTAGACTGTCAGAGACTATGGTAGCTCTCTCCAGTACAAGTCTACAAGTATGTACTCTAAATCAGCCTGTAAGACATATCATACACAACAGGTACTTTTGTTCTGGAAGCTTCAGGTTAATACTAGGTGAGCACTTAAAAATTGGCTTTGGTCCTGGTTTGAATAAACCCCAAATATTTGGATGAGTGTCTAGTATTTTTGCAGTACAGCATCTTCATAGCTTTTTAAAAACCAAACAAAACCAAACCAAAATTAATCCAATGCTTTATATAAGATAAAATACCTTCTACTGTTCCCTGAAATTCTTCTTTCCTTACAAAAGAAGTAATTCAAACACAAGGAGCTTAGTCTCTACTGAATAAGACATGCTCATAGACAGAAAGGTTAATGAAAAACAGAGTGTCCTTTGGAATGCTATATCAAACATTTCAACAAAATGCATCTGGGAAGTTACTTCTGGTCTTAACTGATGTCCTTGTAGCTAATGCAAAATGTGAGTGGCTGAATAAAATTAAGCAAAGAATTTTTCAACGAGGTATTTCTCTGGCTCATTGAATCATTAGATGAATATTCGATTTTTTAATGTGGTCATGTGCAATGTTCCTGATCACACATACAAAAAAAAAAAAAAAAAAAAAAAAGAAAAAGAAAAAAGAAAAAAAGAAAAGGAAAAAGTTTTAACCCTGAAAATATTAAGGTGATATTCAAAGCAGAGGTGAACATTCAGAAAATGGGAATTTTTGAACTTGACTGCTCTTGACTTTCCTTGTCATTACAACATTAAAATGAACACCTGTTCTTTTGCTAACACATGACATTTTCTGGGTATTATGATTCTTCTCTTTTGTGGTGTTAACTATTCAAGAATCAAGGCTGGCATAACAGAACTTCAGTGATGTTAGTCAGGTCTGCCCACATACTCTAGATCTTTCTGGTTTTGCATTTGACACTGCTTTGAATTTTTGCCTGACACGCTGAGAGAATTTTTGTGGCTGTGACTTCTTGTACAGCTGTGTCCTGTTGGGGGAAAGACACCTGTGAGGAAAAGCTTGGGTGTTCCCTTTAATTCTGACATGGTGGACGTGGGTAGGAGCAACAAGGGAACAGTGTCCCTGACATTTGGATTACCCAGATGAGTCACCTCAGGCATCCAGTTATTGCAGAAGGAAAATCATAGAGTCACAGAACAGCTTGGGTTGGAAGGCACCACCTGAAAGATCATCTAGTTCCAACTCCCCTGCCATTTAAAAAGGTTGCTGAAAGACTCATCCAACCTGACCCTGAATACTTCCTCTGCCTGTTCTAGTGCCTAACCAGCCTCACAATAAAAATTTTCTTTTTCATATTTAATCTAGACATTGCCCTCTTTCAGTTTAAAGCCATGAGCTGTTCTACTGCCACTACATCCCTTTGTAAAAAGTTCCTCTCTGGCTTTCTTGCAGTCTGGCTTTTGTGTGTTTCCAACACTAGTTTTTTAATAAAGGCTTCTGTGTATCAGATGCATTATTCATACAGACTAGAGGCTTCTGGAGAGCTGGTCTTTAAACCATGGCAGGCATATGCCACTTCTCTCTATTCAGTGATGGTCCCATTTCCACCCTCAACCACCCCTTACTATGCAGCACTGCCATGACTGTAGCTACAATGGCATCTCTTATCATACTCCTAGCTCCTTGTACCTGTCAATCTCCTTTCCCTCACTTCCTTCAAAAGATTTTTTTTTTTTTAATATGTGGGCCCTCTGTTCTGTCATTACTCAACTGAATAATTATATTCTATTTGGAGAATCATTGCTTGGTATCACATTCAGGAAAACTATCTCATTGTCATTATGTTACATGTTTTGCCTTAAACATGTTTGATATGCTTTCTGAACACCGATTAAGTTTTTCATTTACGTTACACACTTTTCCCTCCCAAAAGCTGGATTTCTCATAGGACTTCTTGGGAAACAAAAATATAATCTTAGAAAATACCACAGTAACTTGTCCTTGTAAATTACTGCCCAAGAATTCACTTTCTTGCTTTCAAATGTTTGGAAAAATTGATGTAAGTGAATAACCCTTCTGAAAAGGTATCCAAACTCATAAGCACCTAAAAACTGATTTAAAAAAATCCTAGCATCAATTTTTCAATTTCTTTTTAACCTATGCATGGTTTTTGTAAAAAATTACACATACTGCACTCCAGTTATTAAGCATTATATTTTCTTTTGCCCTAGGTTTTCTTTTTTAAAGAAAAGCCATTTTCTTAACATGTGCCTTTTATTATATTCTTCCTTTTCAGATTAACCGTAAACAACCAAATTAATTACTTACGTATTTACAACATTTTGCAAGTTTGCAAATATCAGTTTATTATTAACAGAATATTATCCTAATGCCTTCCGTTATATCCATTATGCATCTTTGGTCAAACAAAGAGCCTAAAGATTTGTTGGTGCTTCAGTTATTCCATACACTCTCCTTGTGACAGCAGGTATGATTATGACTAATTCAGCCTGTGTCAAGATGACTTCCCTAATATGCTGAGATTTAAAAGGGAAAAACAAAAACACATTCCTTATTTTTCAGCTCTGAGTTTTTGTGCTGAATAGGAAAACATATACGTGTAAGCAGTATTACAATGGTTGTAATTACTTCTGCAGTAAGAAATGCATTACAATTTACTGCTCTTTATCAGCTGGAAAACCCTTCCTTTTGAAACATTGCAAGTGCTTTCATGAAGAACAGAACAAGAGAGACTCCTGCTGGCTCAAACTCTATGGAAATTAACACTTTTTTACTAACTTTCTTTTTTCTGTTTTTTATGTACTTACACTACTCATTTCTTCCATAATACCAAAAGACTCTGAAGCTGAGTGAATGCACTAAAAACTCTCCTGCAGCTCAGAAGAGCTGCCTATTTGAATTTTTTATTTCTGAGACAAATAAGTAAAAAGAAGCAGGGCAGAAGTTAAGGATACATACATAAAATCACATAAAGTACCACATGGCAGTTTATGTGGTTCTATTACATCTATAGCAAATTATGAAAATACTTATTCAATACATGCTGCTTTTAGTGGAGAAAGTGATTATTTGATGCAAACATTTATGTATGTACAGATCTCTTATGCAAAAATAAACCAAATTAAACCCTCAAGAAAGCACAATTCACAAAATTGTTTCATGAACCTTAGTTCTATTTTCAGGCAAAATTTTAAATTATGTGACAAAGTATTATGAGTAACAATTACTTTATCACATACTGTTGTTTTCCTCACAAGATATTTGCTCCTGTGCACAGGAGGATGGCCACTGCTTAGAGAAGGAAGAAATTGCAACTCAGTATTCCCTCACCCTCCTCCTGCATACTACATATGCTGAATATGTCTCTACATACTACACAAACCTGTACTGGAAGGAAGTTTACACTTTAATTTTTATAGTGCTCAGCTCTGCATCTGAGGGTTAGGTATTTTAAAGGACTTTAGGGCTGGACAGACAAAGGTGTTTAATATCCAAGTCCCATTTGATGTAGTGAGAACTACACACTGTGCAGAAATACTGGTGTGTCCTTGAGGACTGCAGCTCAGGAGTGTGAGTGCTCACTGTACATAGCCTGTACTGCAACCCAGGGACAGCACAAAGACACCTATGGAAGCCCCAAACCCAGGCTGGTATTTTGAAATAAATGAGCAAACCCTCATGAAAAGATAGTAGCTGCACTCCACAATATACTGAAAATTACAGTCCACCCGAGCCATCTCAGAAAGATAAATTACTTCAGCAACTCTTGCTTTTGGAGGTAGTGAGCATTTCTGTCCCTTGCTAGTTTTTGTACACTGCAAGGAGAATATTCTAATTCCAAAATTATTATTGTCAAACCTTTTGCCCTTTAACCCTAGAGGTAGCAATCTTTACTGGTAATAATTTTTTGGGGTGCTTAAGTATCTGCATCAAATTATGTTTTGTCAACAATGAACAAACTTCTCTCGACCCCAGCAACCACTGGAATTTAATACCAAGGGTTTTGCTTATTATGTCAGCTAGGGTTAAAAATGAATATTCTCAGAGATGGTTAACATTATAGAAAATACAAATGGAAGAACAGTAACATTTTCTTTTATTGAATAAATTAGCAGCTATACACTCTTCTGGGAACATTCTCATTAAAAACTCTTCTCTTTAACGGGACTTGAATGCACATATTAAGAGCCCTCCTGGCTCTCACTGATTTCAGATTACTGTTGTCAAAATGAGACATTTGTGAAGATAAATTTTATGTACTTCATCTTGAAAAATGCGAGTGTACTACATTAAAGCAAAGGGAGAAATGTCAGTGATTTTCTCAGTATCACACCACGTATTTATAAAAGGTTTTACCTTAGAATCCTTTCTGCAGAATTTTTCAAAAACTGCTATAAGTCTGAGTCATCCTCTCTCCCTCTCTTGCTCTGTCCCCCCTTTATCTTTGATGTCTTTCCTACCTTCTTCTAGGAATCGTAAAGGACGTCACTAACACATGAAGTGCAAGAAGACAGCAATCAAAAAGGAAAAGTCATGCAACACCATGCAATTAGAGTTGGCACTGAAGTGCACAGGAACATCCAATTGTAAATGGCATGGTGCAATAGGCACACCATGTATTGCTATGAGGTGAGGAAAGGCTCAGGCAGTGTCTGAGGTCACAGCAGAGCTCAGCATGTTGTACTCCAGCTGGGAGATCTGAAAGCACCCCCAGGCTCCTCTGTTGGGGGCTTAGAGTACATGCCTCCTGTTAGAATGTACCTGCCACATCAGGCCCTTCCTGGTGAGGAGGGTGCAAGCCTACAAAGAACCTCAAGGCGGGTGGTCCAGCTCCCCAAAGGGGCAGCAGCGCTGCACCTCACAAAGCCCAGCTGAAGCTAACCTGGTCTGTTCTGCCATCATGGAGGGTACCAGAGCAGGGGAGGATAAATAGGAAAAGCCCACCACAAGGTGAGCATGCTGAAATAGTCTGCACTATGGGAAGAAGCTTTGTCTCATTCGAAATGTGTAGCTCATTCATCTGAAGTGACAGGAGGCCAATTTTATTTCAGGATGCTGTTGCTGATTGTGTTTTAATATCTATCTGTGAACCAGATACAGAATATAGTTTTGCTTTGTGGGTACAACTGCATGACAACTTGCTACAATATATGCTTTCTGGATAATTATTGGCTGTTCTATTATTCAGTATCATCAACTTTTTTAACAATCAGGTAAAGTGCTAACTCACACTGCATCTGTGGGCTAGACTAATTTTCTGCTACTCGATGCCAGTAAATTATTTAAAGCACTACTGAGGACTTGTGTTTTCTTACTGCTTGACAACTTGCAGTACATGAGCCAAGGATTGAGTAAGGCTGGGAACTTCCACAACAAAAGTGGATGATTGCTAGCATTTTCCTCTGAAGTCTGAAGCAGGGTATAAGGGTACTTGCAGTAACAGCTGTCACCTGCTCGAGTACATTTATGTTGCTTCACCCTGGTGACACTGGACGTGTAAATAGGTTCAGAGGACTCATGTTTTTATTTAAGTTTTTGATAGTGGGCTATTTTGAGCTGCAGCTGAGCCTTCAAAGCAGAGATGAAGTTAAATGTATTTTACCACCTAAAGAGTTAGGAAGGACATTGATGTATTAAGTTGAAAACACAGATCCAGGCTGGAAGAGAAACTCATGTTGCTCTAGGAAGTCAGGGGCAGGGACACAGGACAGTGGCAGGACAGAAACTCCCTTTGGTTCCTTTCACATCATTATAATAGGACATGAAGAGAGATTCCAGGTATAGCTATTTTACTTTTCATTTCACAGAGGCAGTTAAATCTCTTCAATACTACAATGAAAAGGTTTTAATGATACCAATATTGCCATAGCTACTTCAGAATTTGCAGCAGTAAAGTGATATTCTATGAGGATGTAGCAAGGAGCATGCTTGACTTTTCTGAGCCAGCTGCTAATTAAGAGATAAGCAGAATTTACCTTAAGTAAAAAATCATTAATCTTCAAGTTTCAAAATATCTGCTTAACTTTACTCAATCCATTAAATTTTCTGCAGCTGGGCAATGTGAACAGGTTCATTAAAAAAATTGCCTTTCACAAAATTAAGCTGATTTACAAAGTTCATTATTATTGTATTACTTATAAATTTATCATCATAGTTACAAACAGATGGTCTTGTAATGTTTTTTTTACTTTTGCATTGTTGAGATAACAAAAAAACTATTATCAATTTCTATAGGTGTCTAAGTGTAAATATAAAGCAGACCTAGGTCTCATATAAATGGGAGCTATTGTTTGCAACCCAGAAACTTTTAAAAATATACCCAAAAATGCAAATATTTGTCTATTGCTGCTGTTGGACTTGATCTTGAAGTTGTTAATCAGAACAAATAGATCCTTTTCTCTACTTAGAATAGATGTAGCCAATATGTAGTATGATGCTGCATGTGTTTATTAATCTTTGTCTTCCTCTGCATTATCACTTTGGACTCATTAAAAGTAGCAATCTGGCTTTTAAATGGAGCTGTAAAAATTAGATCATAAATGTTATTGCCAAAGAAAACACAATTAAGAATTTATTTCTGTGTTTGACCCAGAGGGATTGGCACAAGTTTTCAAATTAATGGTTTTCAAATGAGTTATAGCATCCCTTAAGTCACCCTAAATTTAACAACCCCTTGTTTCTGTTGAGAATATACTAATTGCAGATTTTTTTGCTGATGAGCATCATATTGTGTAATAAATATATGGAAGTGTCAGTGGAGCATCCTTTCTTTTCAGCATATTTGCATGCAGTGGACATACCCTAAAACATACCCAATAAAATTTTTCAGAGAGAAAAAATACAAACTGATTCTAGATGAAATGATTTTGTAATAATCTTGATTTAAAATTTCTGATCAAAAGAAAATTCAAAAATATGGTTTTAGTGCAGATGAATAATATATAATTAGTTTAAAAAAAAAAATCCTGCCTCAGATAATAATATATTTGTCCAAAAATAGTTTCACTGACATTATTAGGGCAACTTTCAGGGAACAGTACTATCAGGATGATTCAGTGATATAATCTAATCCAACTGTATTTTGCTTCAGTGATGGTCTTCAAATATTTTTATGTTGAAGCAAATATTCCAACTACATAAAGAATTTATTTTTAATCATTTCTTCTCATTCTGATCACCAAAATGCTGTATATTTCATTCACACATGGAAATCTTAGTGATATTGATATGTTTTATATTTAGGAGAGATTGCATTACCTTCTGCATCTGCACATTTACAACACATCTTCTCAAATAAATCTGTAGTGATGCTTTCTATCACATTTGAAACACAACATTAGGGATTCTGGAAGCAGTAAAAGAAGATGAAATTTGTGATAGAAAGATTTTGACAAAATTCAGACTTCACAAAAGCAGAAATAGGCTTGAATTTGGTTTTTGAAGAGTCATCACAAACTAAATACTAGGTTTCAGTATGTAAGAGCACAAAAATCAAAACTAATAGTTATGGTTTCAGAGAAATTGCCATTTTAAACTTAAATTTTGTTTGAGAGAAAAAGAGAGAAAAAACATCTTTTTTTATGAGGAAAAAAAGAGAAAAAACCCACAAACCCAAACCCCAAATTATCTTACTATTATTTGCATTATTTGTACAGTGCAACTTTTAAAACTAGAAGATTAAAAAAAAAAAAACCAAAACCAAAACAAAATAGAAAGAGGAAAGAAGCTTTTAGCTTTTTGCTGTTTATTACACTGTATTGTGGTACACAGTGTTTAAAAAGGTTGCTTGCATCCTGTTTCAGGCAAAGTGCTGTTTGATAAATGAGTTTAATACACTGATGTTTACCTCAGAGAAAATTCTGCCTATATTTAGAGAAGCTTTTGTGCATAAAATCTGTTTATCACATTTTCTAATACAGAATGTGATCAGCATTTTTACCATGGAAAAAGCTAAAACATTTCCCATTAGTCTTTACAAAGAGTGGTTTATTAATTACAGAAACTAAAATAAATGTAACTAAAGACTTCATGCATTGAGAAATTATTTATTTATAGGTTGTTTCAGGAAACTGATGTACATATATACACAGTAACAACACCTTCCTGGCCACCAACATACTAATCCAGCTTTCATTTCACAGGAAGCCTGAGTAAGTGAGGGTTTGTTTCATGAGAGTTTAATTTGGTTTGTGATGGTTTAGTTTTGGGGGGTGGGGGGGTGGTTAATAATATAAGGCCAAATTCCTCCAAAGCAAGAACTTTTTACTAAAAGAAGCTACTGTTTTTCTGATGTGCATGCAATCATTTCAAGGGATGGTCTAATGACATTGACATCTGAGAGTGATTGAATGAATGAGCAGACTTGGAATTTGCCCAAATCATGTTTTTCCAGAATTACCTATCACATCCAATACTAGTGCCATCCATTACGCTCTACTTCCCTGCATCTTCACATCATGGAAATATGTTCCACAGAATCTGCATTTTGTGATTGTCTTTTGCTAAAGGCATTATTGTTTTATACAGTTCCTGATCATATATACTCAGTGTAAAGTCCATCAAGACTTGCTCCATATTTTTCTGCAGTGATTGAGTCATGGCTATGAAAAAAATTAAGCCATTTTACCAGTAATTATTATATAAAAATGAAAAAATACAAAATCAGAATATTAACATGGATGAATTTATGCAAGCTAATAGATGACAGTCTTTATTTTTGGAATTAATGTTAGGGGACTACAGAATTAGAGATTAGAAAAAGAACTGGGCATTGTATATCTTTACATACTTGAAACTTCATAATACATTAAAAATACATTTGTAAAACATAGATGAACAAGTGTACTTATTTCTAGAAACTCTTTGATTTAATATTTTAATAGCTGTTGACTTTCATGCATTTCAACCAATAACATATTCAATATTTTTTCAATAATGAAAGTTTTTCTTTAATTTTCTACACTTTAAAAAATTGATTGATGTAAGACTGACTGTGATCTAAAGAGTAATGATGTATAACATTGTAAAGTATAACTTTATTGACGCCATTATTGAAAGATTTATTGGATCATGGTGTGATTCTTGGGCTGTCCTGTGCAAGGCCATGAGTTGGACTTGATTATCCTGATGGCTCCCTTCCAACTCTGCATGTTCTATGACTCTGTGGAGCTGTGAGAAAGACAAGGCACAATGTGCTCACACAGTAACTGACTCCTTCCCCAAGAGAAAACAGAGGGTCACAAGCGATGCTGTGGCTCTGCTGGATTGCCTTGGATGCTGAGTCTGGGTCATCTGGCAGCAGCAGTCAATGACACAAATGACATGTGAAGGTGAATAAGAATCACACCAGCCCTTAGCTCCATTGTTGGCACAGTGGTTTGATACAGGCATGACCTGCATGGATTTTATGGGCACACCCTGCCTATGCTGCTGACATTTGCCAAAGGGCAGGGTGTCAGGGTGCCAAGAATGAGTACAAGCTGGGAGAATAGATTGAGAGCAGCCCTGAGGAGAAAGACTTTGAAGTCTTGGTGAATGAAAAACTTGACATGAGCCTTCATGTGCACTTGCAGCCCAGAAAGACAATCATTTCCTAGGCAGCATCAAAGGAGAAGTGACCCACAGGTCAAGGGCAGTGGTTCTCCCCATCTACTCCCTTCTCATGAAATGCCACATGATATCCTTCCGTACCTAAAGAGGTCCTGTGAGAGAGCTGGATGGGAACTTTTCATAAGATCATGTAGTGATAGGATAGGGAGAGTGAGGCAGTGGAACAGATCGCCAAGAGAAGTTGTAGATGTCCACATCCCTGGAAATCTTCAAGGCCAGGCTGAATGTGGCTTTGAGCATCCTGGTCCAGGGGAAGGCGTTCCTTTCAGTGGCAGGGAAGTTGGAACTACATGATCTTTAAGGTCCTTTCCAAACCTCAGTAATTCTTTGATTAATTCAATAACTTCACACATGTGAAAAGTCTTTGATCTTAATTTTGTAGAAATGTTTAACACCAACTAATTGCCAGTTGATTATGTAAGACAAACTTCAAGAAAGAAAAAATAGTCAGGTACCAACACTCAAAAATTAATCTAATTTTCTGGTAACTCAGTTCAGAAACTATGAATCCAAAATGCTGTAGGGAATTATTAATATTATTATATTTAAATTTGTCCTGTTTAGAATTAGGATTGCAAGGTGTTTCTTTTCCTGTGTTACATTTAATAACTTGATCCTGAAAATGTACATTCCACTGAATGTAATGCAAATGTAAATGAAAGTTACTTGCCTTGATATATGATCTCTGAATTGGTTCTGAACATCTCAATTGCCAGGGTAGAGTGTGTTTGTTTATGTATGTGATATATTCTAATAGGAGACATGCCACTAAATCTCTGTTAATACCATTGAAAATTGAGATATGGAAGATAAGGTATTTAAAGCTTTTATTCATAATACCACCATAGTTATTATAATGAGTAAATGGCTCAAGCTACTGGATCTTTCCTACAAATAGATGTAATGCTCCTTTGTTCCTTAGCTAGAGAAGAAAAATTACTTGTTTGTTTGAGGTTTTTTTAAAGAATAAGTAATTCAGTTTAACAGGAATATATCTTAATATAGTGCAAATGGTTCTGTACTAAAAATCCTTCTTTTATGTGTTCCTGGATTCATACAGGTCTCAAAATTTGGCACATTTTGAGTTAGTTCACTGTCTTTCATTAGAAGTCTAGAAACTTTGGAAACAATGACTAAGGTAATGGCAAACCAATAGCCTTCTGAAGATATGAGAAAGCATTCCAGTGAATGTCTTCACTTTAAAAGGTATTAGTCTGTTAACTCCTGAGAAACAAATAATTAGTATTGAGGAACTGGGGAAGGGGGGTGTAGGAGAAAGGGATCTCTGCACAGCAAACCAATGGGTTATGCAGAAACCACTTAATTGTTTGCAATAAGCAACAGTTATAGATTCTAGCAGGCATATTCACTCAATCACACATTATTTGATTGGATCCTCTGCATTGCCCACAAGGCTGGCATGCACCCCTTAAGGCACTGAGTTGGTCAAAGTCCATCATCACGCCAAGTCCACTTTTATCTGAGGTATTATTTGTATCCTTGATGGTCAGTTTCTCAGGCCTCTCGTTCTTATTTTAGTCCTGCTTTTGCCTCAGTGGCCTTGGTGAATTCCTGAGGGTTTGAATAACAAAACTACAGGTGTTCTGGTAAGATTACAAGGAGTTTGGATGGTACAGAGAATGACCTAACTCGTGCAAATACATTGCTACAGGGGGGCTTATATCTTTTTTTATATTTGGAATGAAGCTCTTCCAGGGTTGTGTACAAAATCACTCAGCTCAACTCAGAAAATATTCTGCTGGATATATTTTTATATTGCATCAAGTTCCTTTTTCTGATATAAAATTAATTTATATTAAAGTATATATAATAATATTGATTTTATAGCAGCTGATGTACTTTTCTGGTGTAAATACTACCTAGTTTTAAACACTCTTGGTGACTCATATATTTTGGATATTGTGCCACAAGCGTCAATAGAAATTAAGTTACTACCTTTTCTTTATGCAAGTCTGGTAAACTGCAGATTACTCCAGCAATATTTTCTATCTGTGCCATTTCTTCTACTACAGCTTGTCTGCTATTTTCAATCTCCTTATACCTACAAAAACTCTTTAGAATTTCTTAACATCAACATCCACATGAAAAAAAAATTACAACTCCTCTCAAAGGCATAGAATATATAAATGCTGTAGTCACATTTTCAGATATATTGTCTGCATTTCAGCTTTTATTCCTTATTTTATTTTTATTATTTGTTTGGCTAACATAGTCCTATCAATCTTGCTTCAGAAATCTCACCTGTAGTTTACATTGTCTCAAGAAGATCACATTTATTTCTCATTCATTTATGTGCCTTTATTCCCTTCCTTCACATATTTATTTATTATTTATTCCCTTGAACCATACTACATATTTTCACCTTTCTCTAGAATAACATAGGTCAAATTAAACTTACTCTAGAAATATTCATTTTCCTCCAGCAGTAATACATTGGCCTTGGGTGAGTCACTGAAGTACAGATTCTGACTGTAATTCTATTATTTATTTAAAATTAACTTTATTCCTATGTGTAATCCAAATCAAAAACAAAAATTCCATTGTATTAAGTCTTGACGAAGATGCATAGTAAGATAGTGCTTCTTCATACCCTTTTCCCTTGAATTTTTAAGAGTTCAAGTCTGTAAGGAAATTTCTTTAGCTGAGTTTTTCTCTTGACACTACTGTTTTAGTCAATAGTTAGACTAAAATAATGTTTTTGGGAATATTAGAAAATACTGCTAAAACATGATTTTTAACTCAGTAACATGAATATTCAATACAGAACTGCAATCCCAAGAGTTTACTTACTAGTTTAGTCAGTGAGTTCCAAGACTTGTATAACCAAAAATATTCATTTAACTCAGAGTTATTTATTTTCCCTGGATAAAAAAAGCTGGAGTAGACCTGTCAACAAAGGAAACAAAGGCCATCCATGTGACCCTGATTGTGTTCTACTTATTTATGGAGACAAAACCTATTCTCATCACAACTTAAATGTAAGTTATATATATGAGAACATTTATATGTGAGAACAGATAAAGGAGCATTTGATTTATGATTTTCTTGTATATTTTGCTTCTGAACTTCGTTACAACGAAATAAATTAAAAATGGGAGAAATAGGATCTAAATCTCTAACCCCTGCAAAACACTCACAGCAGGAACTGGTTTGCCACTAGGTTAAAGGGAGATTTTTATATTTACAAATCCAAAGAGATGAAAAATCTGGGGTTTTTTTCTATAAAAGCAGCTATAAAGGAGAGAAATTATCTTGGAAAATAATTTATTTTGGACAAGGCCCTCAAGATCAGGGCTACAATGTACTGAATGTTTTCATATTTTTAGAAGACTGGGATCTTAAAAATCATGTGCTTAGTTTCAGTGAGGACAATATGAAATTATTCATTTGGATTTATTTGAATATGTTTATGCAGTTCTGTTTTCAGAGGCACCATTGATTAAAAACATCCATTTATCTCTAAAAGATATTAGTTTTGCTGCTTTTTAGTATTAATAAATTAATTATTACTGCATGTGTGTCTACATTCAGATATTGAAATTAAGTAACTGCATGAAGACATGAATCACTTGTTGAAAAAATGATCCTAGAAAAGATAAAATTATAAAAAGAAACTTTGAGAAATACATATATGAGGAGATATATATATATAAAAAATAATTATTTTCCTGAGTAATCTGCTCTGTTCAGTTTTGAAACACTGTAGAAAATTTTCTATACAGTTGGCATGCTATTCACATTCCAAAAGTGACCACATTTTTTTCAGGGAAAGTCATTTTCAGGTAGTTATTGTGCTAACAAATCTGTCAATAAGGCTTTCACTTCTTTATTAATTAAAATTCTATTATGTCAAAAGAAAGACTAATATTCCAGATGACTTTTTGTGACAGAAAATTGACTATAATACAAAACATGAATTGCAGGACCTAAAAAGATTTATTTTCATATGAGTTGAGGAATTAGGAGCTACATGTAAGTTGTTTAACCATTGCATGTCCCATGAGCATATGGTGGGTTGAGGTGATGTCTGCTCTTTTTAAGAAAAAAGAATGATTTGCATGTGCAAAAGCATAACAGTAGAGAGAAAAAATCATCACAAGAAATGTATAACTTGGCAGCAAACTTAAATGCCATGATTATTATGATTAATGCTGGTGTAAGAAATATTTCAACCACCACAATTCAAAAAGAGAAATATTGTATAAGAATTTTTACAACATGGATTAATTTTAGCTGGATCTTTGACAGCACAAAGTACTTTCTGTATATCCCTGGACACTTTCCATAGGCTTATCTCTGCTGGGTTTGCTTTCCAGCGTGCACCTTCCAACTTCAACCTACCCACTGAGACAAGGACCATGTCCATTCCTCTCTTGCACCCTGAGTACCTTAATCCATCATAGGTGTCCACATGCCATTTTCATGTATATCTTTCATCCATGCTTCAATGCCAAGACTAGAGTCTCCCTAAAATATAATGTCAATCAATCAATCAATAAAATTGGAGGGCCAAGTAAAAAAAGAAAAGCATCCTATAATTAATGCTACTATGATCAAATTTCCACCATATGCACCATTCAGGGAAAAAACTTGGAAAGTCCAGCTGAAATGAAAACACTTTATCTGAAAAGAATTTATCTGAATTCTTTTACTGAACCACAAATCTCTGAAGTTCTAAATTACCGACTAAATAATTACTAAATAAACAGGAATCTTTCATATAACGTGAATATTACTTCACCCCTCAAAAAATGCCTAAAATACATTCTGCATTCCTTTAACTTTTCAACAAACTTATTTATTGTTCATTCTCTTTACTGTTCAGCTTTTAAAATCCTGATCCATTTGATTCATCATAATATAAATTTTTGAAGTACAGAGAGGAAACAAAGTAGGCAAGCACTTTATTTAACACTGGATAATTTTTTTTAAGAAAGTTTTATCTTGCTTGTTAAAGTAAGATGAGAAGTTTTCTATTAACTAGGCTGGGAAGCCTTAGGGGCCACTGAAAGCTTTTTAATTGCATATTTAATTAGAAATGTGCTAGAGAGCTGGTGTTCAGCTTTTCCGAAGCTCATGGCTCCTGACAAAATGTCTGCTTTTAAGCCATTTTGTCTCCTGAAATGTTTTCTAAAAAGTGGGTTAAACAGAAGAAGCTTTAATTTTCCCTATTTTCACTTCAAAGGGATTTTACTGTTTTATCAATCCTACTGTAAAACCTAGGTGAAATGACATCTTCAAAAGTAAGCATTTTCAGGTAAAATAAATCTCCTAAAAGAGCAAACTTTAAAGATTCTAACAATTTGTTTCTCCGCCTGGCCCACCAGAATGATGGAAGATGAAAGAAGGAAAGAAGAGAAGGATTATGTCCGGATGTAGGCGCAGACTTTGCAGAAGCAAACCAACAGCCATTTCATCCAGTAGCCAGCGTCTGGAGGTGAAGCAAAATAAATGCATAAATATTATCTTTATATCCTGTGTAGAACAATGTTGACAGTGCTGCCTGCAGTCGTCAGGATGCGCAGCATTTGCTCTGTGCCTGCACCAAACATGACAAGCCCAGTCTGTCATGCCCAGTGCTTGGTCACAGTATCTTTTCCAAAAGAGTTTTCTGACAGAAGTTGGGTTGGAATTTAGGTTGCCTCAGAAGTCCTGCCTTCCCCTGAGGTAATTTAATGGATAAAGGAGGGCAACCCCAACAGAAGCTGACAGCATTTCCAACTCTTAGCATTGCAGGTATGAATACACATTAGTTATGGCTGGATAAAAATGCTTCTGAAGCACAGGCTATACCAGTAAAGTAAGCTGCTGACTTTTTAATGAAACACAGTATTTGAATAAGCATAGTCTCTTAGAGACAGAAGGGAAAGCCTTTTTTGTTGTTTTAAATGACAAGCTTGTTTCTTAAACAATTTGCATTAAATAGAGAAGTTAAAAATACATAGAAATTAGTTGATTAAAAGTGTGATCTTGTACAATGAAATGTAAATGTATGCTGAAAAACAACTCAGTAATTAAATAATGTCATACTAGAATAAAAGTGTTGTACTAGACAACACATCTAAATGAATAGAATGTGGAAACGTCTTTTGATACACACAAAAGAGAAATTTATCAAATTTGACATAATATATGAAAGTTCTAATGCATTGTTGTTCTTATATCACCTTCACTCAATAGCACAGCCAGAGACTTGAGACTCCTTAGACTACACTACTCATGTAACTTAATCTATGTCTTTCATGGCTAGTAAAATACAGCACGTAACACCCAGACCTTGTATTAAGACCAGAATTGAAATTTTTCTAGTTTTTGAGTGAATCAGATCCATATGCCATGATGTATTTGATGACAGGAAATGGCAAATATAGATGAAGGGTAGGAAATAAAGTTTGCTAGAAATAACTTAATTTGAGGAAATAAACTTGAAAATCACCCAAGACTAGCTCTTACAAGGCACTGTCATTTAATTTCTGTCATCCATGACTACCAAGTTTATCCAAAATGTGATCCATTTAGAATTAGTTCAGCTTTACATTTAAATGCTCAGACTGATCTTTGACACTAATAATATTTCCAATTTTCTCTTGCTCTGCAACCTCACAATTTTTTTTTCATTTAATATTTTATTCACTATTAATTTATTTATTTATAAATGAGGAAGTTCTTTAGTATGTGCTTACACATTCATTCTGGTAGCATAGGCTGAGCAAATGCTTCAGACTTGACTATGGAAAAGAGAAGAGTAATACTGGTTAGCAAATATGTTCATGCAATCACCAGATCTGACATCACTATTAATATTAGGTGCAAAAGCAATACTTATAATTTAATAATTACCCATTCAAATTAAAGTTACAGATTTGACACAGCTTTATGATATTTAAGTAGGGTGAGTTCATTCACACCTTTTGTCATGAAACCAGAGTTGAATGCATTGATTAATTTGCCCTCTGTTCTCACGATTAACACAGATATAATTTGGTCTTTCCACTGGCTGCACAAACCTGTAAAACAGAGGTCTGAGGTGAGTGCCATTATCGTCAGCACTCCAACAATGGTCAGCTCTGAGTTTCCACATCAAAACCAAATAGATCTGATTCTTCAGTACCTCTGTGTTTGGCATAGACAAGGTCCTGAGATGAGGCTGGCTGGTTTAGCTTAAATCCTGTTAAATACTGATGCAGTCTGGCAAGAAAAATTCTTTGAAGTTGTGGCTGATGGTCGTGACTGCACCTTCTGTTGAAAGCATCTGCCAAAGGAGTTACAAGATTATGGACAGTCCTAAACTCTTACTAGACTATTGTTGATAATGCATTTTATCAATAAAGGATGCACAGACAGCCACCATAGTTGAGAAAAACCTGAATGCCAAATGGCCAGGAGTGACCCAGTTTTTGCCATATCTTTCCTTCCTCTCTCAAGTTCCCAGGCAATGCTAAGCTTCTGTAATGCAGTGTGTGTTGGATGACCCCTCTAATTACATTTGCATAAGTGGGGATCATTATATACTAGATATCACACAAAAATAAATTGAAAGATGGCTCAGGTGATTATGTTTGGCTTAGAGTTTTCTGACAGAAAGAAAAGAACTTTGTCTTAGTGGCTCTTCAATCCAGGGACATCCAGTGCTTCTCCTGAAAAGCCATTTGCAAAAATCCCAAAAGACTGGAAAGGCAAGTGCAATAAAGTTGAAGCTATCATATGTCACTATCATTTTCCTTAAAAGGTGTAGTGAATTAGATACCCTAAAAAAAAAAAAATCCACTGGGTATTTTGTGTACCACAGTAGCAGACTTGGGAATCAAACTCAATGTTTTTAATCTCAAATATTTTTAATCTAGATTGACATTTTAGAGTTGAACAATGGAGAATGAGATACAGTTGAAAGCATTATGAATAAATGATAATGTTTTACTCATTCCATATTAGTTCCACATTCTTAAGCTTTTTAGTAACCAAATTAGTTAACATGTCTCTGCAGATACGCTTAATTCATAAAACTTAAAATAAATGTCCTAAATGGAGCAGGGCTGAAAAGCAGTCTGGCTGCTTGCCATATTGGTTTGAACTACTGACATATTTTACCCAGTGTTGTAGCATTCCATTTCACCAGTAACAAGTGAACAAAACAGTGTCCCTATTGAAAAGCATCCTTCTTCCAAATATGCCCTTGTTTATTTCCAAGATAAAAACTCATAACTGGTGGGGGAAAAAAGACTTAAAGGATTGTAACATGTCATTAAAGGATTCTCAGATGAAGTTATTCTCTTTAGTTTAGAAAGAAATACTGTTCCTATACTGGATGAAATCCTCAGGCAAAGTCTGTGAAATACCTTCCATGGTTTGTTCATCAGGTTTGTAATTTCATTTACATATCAATATATGCCTGAGATAAATTAGCGTGGGGTGCAGAACCCCTTCAAATTATCAAACAGGCTGAAACCATTGTTTTCTTCTTTAAGTTTTCCCAAACTCTTCTGGATAAATTCAGATTTCTTTCTTCTTATATTTTCTTTTTTCTTTCTGCCTGTGAAGAGAGATGAAGGCTTGTGATTTCTAATTTTTTTTCTTTGTTTTTTGCCTGTGGACCATAAGATCACTCCAGAGTTTCTGGAGCAGGCTTCTACTTTTAAGTTTCAGGGAAGAGGTAGTTTGCTTTGAATGCTTGCTTATTGCTCAAGGAATTATTTACTAATAACAACAAATAAAAGACACTACAGGCATAGCAGGTTTATAGCTGGATGGAGTCTACAGAGGATTAGAGGACATCAAAAAAAAAGTGCAAAGAGAACTAAAATTAGATATGGAATCCAGGAAAAATCTGAAAGGCTTCAGAATAGGACATGAAGCAGAGCGAAATGTCACTACACTGCATTTGAAAACAAAGATTTTTAATCTCAATGACAATCTCTGTATTTTTCCTTTGTTTTATTTTGTTTTCTGACAGCCCCGAGCTTTTACTGCACAAAGAGAAAGGCAGTCTGCTTCATTGAAACTGAGAGAACTCAGCAAGATTAGGAAGGCTTTCTTTTTCTGAGAACAGATGATTGTCTACATGTAGCAAGGCACCTGCTCCTATCTGATAGTTTCTCTAAGTTCCCATTTTGCACAGACTGACAGCTTGTGGTATGTAAGACGGCAGTATTCCCACCATCAAGACATCAGCAGGAGTCCTGCAAGGTAGCTACTATCAATCAGTTGATCATGAGTCAGTAAGTGCCAAGGATATTTCTTTGCACACAGCCCAGCAATGCTTTCTTGCAAAACAGCTCCAGGAGTCACCAGGAGCTCAGCAGCATACTTCCACTTCTCAAGTACATAATTCATTGGAATTGCAGGAGAAATTATAGCAGGCTGAACACACACATCTCTGTGTGTGCATACCTTTGCATGCATGTTTGTGTGTGCAAGTGTCTCTATACATAGATATGTGCTTCAGGATACGTTGAGATGGTTGTTTGGGGTTTTTTTTTCCAGTTAACTTCCATGAGATCAAAACAGCTGTGTACAATCCTAGTGGTATCTTTCTCTTGTGCCCTATGTCTCAAAATCACTTCTGAACTCACCAGATATTTGCTAGGAGGAAATCAGAGGAGCCAGTGATTTACTTATCTTCATCAGTGTGCAGTTTATCAGTGTTGGATTCCTACAGTGTTGGATTGAGAGAACAAGGTGCAAACACTTGAGTTTTTATTAATTTTGCATGTTTCCTATTTAAATAAAAAAGAAACTACCTAATGCACAACAATAGACGTATCACAAAAAGTAAATACTTTATTAAAATTGGTTGCAACATTTACAGTTGGAATAAGGTATTTCTGGTTTGCAGTGCCATATTAATTTTATTAATTTCTTCCATCTCTCCCTCTGGATGTCTTGTATATTATAATGATGTCTCTAAATTTCAAATTTAGTAAAGTTTTTCAGCTATAGAGTCCCATTTTGATGATCCAGTCTCACGGATTATCACTCAGCAATTTAATTATGTTCTTTGCCTAGTGGATATTTTGTATAAATAGATTACTTTAAATTATATTTTTTTTGTAGGATATGGGATTATAATAGATTAATTTAAATTATATTTCTATTTTTTGGTAGGAGATAGAACTATAATAGATTTTTTAAATTTCCTGATGTGTTATTTAAAACCAAAAAAATTAATATTGAAACTTAGGAAAATGTTGGCTAAATAGACAGAAACCAATGCTTGTGATAGCATTCTACTGCTTTATTTATCCACTATAGTCCTAAAATGAATGAGAATTGCACTTATATATAAAATATGAAAGACAATTATCATAGGAATTGATTACTTTAATCCAAATCTAAATATTTTAAGATGGTTTTATTACTCTTTCACTTGCTAATTCTCTCTCCTAGTTTCTCTTATCATGCCATTCCAAATTAAATCAAAATTATGTATGCATATAAATTTCCCCAAACTGTAAATACTAATTATTTCTATGAGTGTAAAGTGTTTCTGGAGGGTTTCCTGATGAAGAACCAGATGCTTATTATGAAAAATAAATACTGTCTTTTCTTGTAGGAAATTCCAAACCAATGTCTAAAGCCTTGGGGTATCTTTTTCCACAACAGCCAAGAACGGCCACGGAAAATCTGTGCCCCCTTGGCTGGCCTCAAAGTAAGAAGAGACAACACAAAGGAACTGTGACCCTAAAACACATTTGCTGTGTAAGTATTTGAACTTTGAAATGCACCTGAAAGGGAAACACCTTTCCCCTTTCCTCCTGTGACTGAAATTTCAATAGTAACTGATGCCCAAGCACCTTATCAGGACTTACTAAGGTCATTACAAGAGAATAGATCAAATTAATAATCTGGATTCTGATAGCACTACGCAGGGTACTTAATCACACTATGAAATATTACACTTCAGGACTTTGATCCTGCCTGAGACTCCATACAGAGAGTAAAAAAAAAACCATAATTGTACTTGAAAAGGAATAAAAGTGATTCCTTATGCAAAACAAGCCTTTAAAATTTCCTACTGTGACAAGCTTAGAAGCTGTGATATATTTAGGAGCAAATTAATAGTGACATGGTCTTCAGACTCATCTGAATGCACAGTGGGAAGCAATATCAATCACTTTTCTTACTTCTTTTCACTCTCACATGCATCTAATCCATTTATATCATAATTAATCCTGTCCTTCCCTTAAATGTTACCCTTTTCTACTTGATGTCTGCAGACTTCCACCAGTGTATATTAAGATGCATCAGAGAACAGTGTTTTGATTGCAAAAGAGACCACAGGTATCTTCACCCAGTCCACATATGAAAAAGTCTGTGGAAAATAATATTTGTGATGTTACTTTAGACAAATCCTAGAATCACAGAATGATAGAATAGGTTGAAAGGGACCTTAAAGATCATCCAGACTAAATTGCCAGTTGTTGGAAGGGACAACCTGCATGAGATCTGAGTGCTCAAAGACCCATCTAACCTGGTCTTGAACACTTCTGGGGATGTGACATCAACAGTTTCTCTGAGCAATCTGTTCCCATGCTTCATTACTCTCACAGTAAAAAATTTCTTCCTAACATCCAGCCAAAATCTATTTTCATTCATAATAATCCAGTGCTTCTTGTCTTGTTACTAGAGGAGCTGGAAAATGTCTGTCTCCATCTTTCTTATTAGCCCTCTTTAGATACTGGAAGACTTTTGTGAAATCCAGGCAGATGACATTTGTGCTTCTTCTCCTGGCATATTTGATGAACAAGGAAAAATGAAAGGGAAAATAATTTTATTCCTAATATTATTGCTATATTGGGAGGTAGATCTATAAACTCTATAAATTAGAATTGGGTAATACCTTGCAACTAAGCAAAGAACTTATGCCTAATTAATAGAGATGATGAATTAATTGTGCAGGTAGTTTGTGTATTTGGGATTGTTATTTATTTATTTAATTAGTATATCAGCAATTAGCTCAGAGAAGAAGCACCAAATCTTAAAAATCTAAGCTTGCCCATCAATATCCTTTGGATTGTCCCTACACTGTCATAGTTTTCCTTAGCTGAGCAAACAGCTCTTTTACATTTTTGGTATCACTGTGGTCTGCTTCTAACTTAAGGACAAAAGTCTCATCTCATTTTCTGTGTTGGTGAGGAGACTACTCAGGGAATGAAAATGAGTAGATTTCCATGCTATCAAGACTGTTAGAAAAAACCTGCAACACTACCAACTGCTGTATTTCTGAATGGTATTTCTGCACAGAACTTTACTTCAAAGACCTAAAACTTTACTTCAAAACCTCTACTCAGTGGATCCCAAACAAACTCAGACAGAAGATGTTTGTATAGATATCCACTTATCTCTCTCAAAGTTTTCAGCAGAAGCCTTCTCAAATGTCAAAAAGGTTGCAAAGGTCATTGGGAGGGTGGGAGGTGTTGATTCATCTAAAATCACACAAAATTTAAATCTGGGTTTCCAAAAACTCTTTTAGTCTTATTATCATTGCAAAGATGCTTTCTAATTACTGAAAGTTACTTGCAAAATTAAGATAAATTAACTAATTGCTTAGATGTTTAAACTACTCAGCAGATCTACTGATAAATCTTAGTTCTCATGGGAACAGCATTACAGATTTTCGGGATGTATTCTTTACTAAAGCTGAATAAAATTAACCTGTTTTGAAATCTTCTTTTAAGAACTTTTGGATGAAAATATTTATTTATTCTATATGTCCCTAAAACATATTTGAAATATTTTTCTCTACTTTTTAAAAAAGATATATAAAATTAAAGTATTTCTATTTACTATACCATCCACAGTGTGTAAATCTGGTGATGTAGATCCTATGAGTAAAATGTACTATGCTATTGGTGAGCATTCAGTATTTAAAGATACTGGATGTTTTCTTCAAGAGTCTGAGAAGCCTCACTCCCTCCCCCAAAGTCCATCATGAACTGAAAGATGCTTGGAACCTTGAAGAAGCAAGCCAAAAGCAATTACTTAATATAAAATTTGTCAAACTGCCTACCAGGGATGATGGGGAGAAGGATTTATTTTCATGCTGTGGGAAGTGTGCTTTGCAGACAGAATCAAGAAAAACTGTTTGCCCAGAGGATCTTGCAGCCTCCTTACAAAAAGCTTTCAGTGTTGCACCTTCTGTGTAAGCCCTGAGGAGCAAAGATCTTTGAACATTAGGGAAGAAGAGAAAATATATAAACTATGTCTTCACAAAGGTCAAGAACAGGAGTTGATATTGTAAATGCTAGAAACCCCTCCTGTTCCATGCTGGTAAAGGAAATTGAACACAGGGGGCAAGAAATATAGAATCTGATATAAATCACAGAAAGACAAAAATATCTCATTGACTTCTCTGAGATTTGTAAAAAGGGTACAGTTACCTGTTTAATTAGTGTGTTCTTTCTGTTATTCCCTCTGGGAAACTGGAAGCAGTTCTACATCTATCAGTAGATAACTTCAAGCTCTCCTGACTGATCACTATTTTTCTCAGTGCTCCAGAAATAAAAATGAATAATTCTGTCATCTTTCTTTATGAAATAACCTTTGGTGTCTTTATGATCTTTCCAAAAGACGGCAGAAGGACTAAAAGAAATAAGAATATACAGGCTTTCACACAAATTGTATTAACTTACATTGCTAATGACTAAAAGGGCTACTTCAACATTCCTGAACATATATGAAAATTTACTCACATTTTGTTTATATTAAGAAAGGTTACTGTGAAACTACTTGAGTATTTTACTTTGCTCTAGAAACCTCAATTAAAAAAAACGTAAGACCTCTTCTGAATTCTGAAGTCTTAAATGTTCTTTACTTTTCCACAGTTATACCATCATACATTTTTCCCTTACATATTTTACTATATTTTTGAAATAGCATTCTATCCATCAGTTTCTTCAGTATTTGGCCTGAGTAAAAGATGTCCACCATTTTACAAGGTCCATCTCTTCACAATTTGTGAAGGAAAAGTAGGGATTATTCACATTATTTCAACCTGGATATAACTTTCATCAAAATAATCTGAATAATTAGAGGATGTCTCATTTTCCCCCTTCTGAATCTGAAATTAGTAAATTTAAATACTTATATAGTTTTCCCCTAAATAAAAGCTCAACAGCTATGTCCTATATCCTTGTAAATATCTCATATGATCAATACTTCTTATTCAAGGTTCAAGGTGAAAAATAGTGTGAAACTTAAAGCTAAAATTCAAGGGGAAATATTTTACATCTAGATGTATATTGTTCTTCCACTAAATAGTGTTCTGGACAAAGAGATGGAGTAGTGTCTGATTTCTATCTTAAGGCACATTATGTCTGGTCACAAAGCTTATGGCATTGTCCTGTATCTAGTTTTTTGTTTCTTTTAACCTTTCAAAGCTGAAGAACTAACATTCATTGTATATATGTTTTGGATCAGAAGGAAAGTAATAGAAAATGGTTGGTTCCAATAACCTTGAATATTTTATCCTGCTACTCTGCAATGCTCAGATGTTAATAATGATGGTAAGGAATTACCAGTTAAGTAGAAGGAAAGAAATCCTCAAACCATAAGACCTTTCTTACAGGAGAGATTTTACATCTTTTTTTTTTTTTTTAAATATGATCTTCTCAGCAGCCTTTGTAATTTTGCTTCAAATTAAAATTAATATACTGTCAAAATCAGTCTCTCCTTACTGAGCATAACAATTCCATTCCATGGACAAAAAAAGGGAGCTTGCAAAATAATGTTGGAAACTTTATACCACAAAGAAATTCAGATATCCTTGAATCCTAAATAATAAAAAAAATCATCTATGCACGAGCAATGAATATTAAATGCAGATTCATCTTACTGTCAGACTTGAAAATAAGATGTAAAATGAAATAAAATGGAATTTACTCATATTAGGAACTTTTTTTTTACTTTTCTGCCTACTTCTATAAATTAGTATAATAAATAGCAAAATAAAAACAGCCATACTCTTCATAGGCTAGCAGTTATTTGCTGCTACGTTTCTTTTGACAGATGATTTAATTTACATTGTGTTATATTTATGGTGTTAAGCTAAATCCTGAATCATAAGTTAGATGAGACCTTACAGGAAGAAAAGGTCAGACAACATAATGGAAAGAAAAGTGGGATATTCTAGAGGTTGTGGCAGAACCTCCTAGCTTCAGTGGGAGTGGGTCTTTACAATAGAAGAAAAACAGTTCAGGCTAATGAAAAAAACCCTTCTCTGTGAGTCTGCAGTGATGGATTACTCCAGAGTGAGAGGGTAAACATTTCTGAGAGGTACACAAGCCACTTTCCATCTTCTTTATTTTTATTTCATCTTAAAAGATTTGATTCTTTTCTCCGGAAAAGAGAACACTTCTGTAAGTGCACTCAAACATTAAATCAATTCAGAGAGAGATTAGAGGTAATCATATCTTCAATCTGTGAGAATGACCTCATGTTCAGCTTGCAAAATATGTACTCGTCTGAGTACAAGACACACCTAATGGCATTCATCAAGCTTACAAGGCATTTATCCCACACACAAATTCACATGAACTGTACACTGAAATTGTATTTTTGGACAAATGCATATAGGTTTTGCCTGTGGCCCCCAGAAGCATGGCTTTAGAGTAAAAAAGATACACCTGAAAAGAGGACCCAAAACCTTTCTCACTGGCTGAGCCTAAATTGCTAGGCACTATAGATCAGTATATCTGCTCTCCTGTTCTCATTTTAAACCTATTATTATTCTTGTATTTTTACAATTACGCACCAAAGAAAAAAGGCAGAAGACTATTTTGTAGTGTTCAAGACTTGTCTTTTAACTGCCAAGGGTTTTTCTTGGAAGATGGCAAAAAGCAATGTGGGGATAGAATCAAGCTGTTACTCTTCCCAGGAGAGCATTTTTACCAAAAATCACACAGCAGTATATCATCTGTCTTTGTTTTGCTTTGACAGCCAGTGCAGCTGCTGGGCACTGAACTCAGTATTGCCTGCTGTGCATACATCTATGAATATTAGTTCCAGAAAGATTATTTTGAAACAAGTTTCCTGATTTCCTCCACTTACTATGCTTTGTATCACAGAAATAGTTTATTCTTTTAAATGGAGCAAGAGAACACACTCCAGAAGAATGCCTAATTTGGTACTGTACTCAGCACTGGTAAGGTCACTCCCTGAGTCCTGTGTCCAATTCTGGGCCCCTCACTCCAATAAAGACATTGAGGTGCTGGAGCAATTCCAGAGAAGGTCTGGTGAATGGTCGATGAGAGTAAGCCATGAGGAGCAGCTGAGGGAGCTGCAGGTGTTTAGTCTGGAGAAGAGGAGGCTCAGGGGAGATGTTATCACTCTCTACAGCTGTCTGAAAGGAGGTCTGCACCAGGGAAGTTTGCAGTGTCTTGTCCCACGAAATTACCAATGGAAGAAGAGGACATAGCCTCAAGCTGCACCAGGGAAGTTTCAGGCTGGACATCAGGAAGAATTTCATCACTGAATGGGTAGTTAAGCATTGGAATGGGTTGCTGAGGAAAGTGGTGGAGTCACAATTCTAGGAAGTGTTGAAGAAAAAATCAGATGTTGCACTTGGTGCTAAAGTTTAGTTGATATGTTGGTCAAAGATCAGACTCAACAACCTTAGAGGTCTTTTCCAGCTTTAATTATTCTGTGATTCTACAGGTCAATTTTTAAAAAAGGGAACAGTCAGTAGCAAATTGCAGCATCCAAAGTCACTGTAAAAGTAGTATTAGTAATCTAAGGATAAATTCATACTATGTTAATATTCTGGGGTGTGCTGAACCAGGCTGTGGTGTGATTCTGGCTTTAGATGGCACAATCAGACCTTGGCAGAGGTTTTTGGAAGCTGAATTACCTGCACCACCTATGCCTGAGTGTCACCCAAGAGCAGGACATCACCTGGCATTATGCAGTCATAGATTGCACTCACTGAGCAAGTGCCTTTGCACCTGCTGACAATGAAGGCTGTGGTCAAATGGGGCAGGAGTCACCACTCCTGTAGAACACCACTGACTGAGAAATGTAAACAGAGGATATGAGTAAAAGGTTCATTGTCACAGTGCAAGGAACCCACCTGAAGAGCTTCTACAGCTATTGCAATAGAAACATATAAATGCATGCATATATAAATAACTGTGTACATATATAAAAATTTATATATATGTATGTGTGTGTATGTATCTATATATTGTATATATGTATGTGTACATATATATTTATGTCTATAAAATATATGGAAAGATTAATAAAGAATTAAAAGTTGGCTGCTTATATGGAGTTATTCAAGAGAGTAAGGACACAGAAGATTATGAAGGATGTTATATTATAAGGCAATAAGATAGAAGGTGAAGTTCACTGTTGATTATTAAAAAATGTAGCACACACACAGAAATTATTCCAGTCATATGTTGAAATCTGGGCTTGCTAATGAC
>VWYE01024128.1:151332-297783 GCA_013398995.1 Alaudala cheleensis
ACAAATATATATATATATATATATATATATATATACATTACAGCACTGTGAAGTTCTTCTCCCCTCAGCTCTGAAAAGGATACAGGAGAGCCCCAAGTGTTTCCAAGGGATACAAAAGCTAACCCAATCAAGGGATATATTATAAAAATGTGCAGAATGAGAGGTTTTAACAGCATGAACAAAGTGTTCTCTGACTTTTGCATGTAAATTCTAGGATGATGGAATGAACTATGTGTGAGTACTATATAAAATATTAATTTGGCTAGATTAAAATGATTTATTATATTTTGAGTTTATTTCTGAACAGACACTTTAATCCTTCCTATGTTGAGCCTCCTTAACTTAGAAAAAAGGTGATTTACCCATGAAAATATAAGTTGAGATTTTTTTTATTAAATGAATACCCTAAGGAAAAGAAAGGAAAAAATTGTATAAATTGCAGGCTTCTTTAGAAACCATCAAAGTTTAGTATTGTGATAATTTTGGCTCCTGTGTATCAAAGACAACATTTTATTTAAGCCCACAAACTGCAAGGGTCTGAAAGGGCCTGCATTACCATCATGTCTCTTTACAAAAGGATATCAGTGCCTATAGTCCTGAAATGGTGAAGAAATTTTGGTCATCACTAGGTATATTTATACTTGCCAATGTAGTTTTCATTTAATATTAATAATTTTTTGTATATACAATACTGTAGAATACCCTGCCCTTAATGGCCTGCACAGTAGTCTACACATTCATATAGCAAGGGTAAAATAACCTTTTTTTTAAATAAAAAAGTACTGATTTCCTAGTTAGCACCCCAGATACAGCAACACAGCTATTCAAAAATTTGACCATACCTAGGCTTAACATCTCGATGCTCAGTAAGTTTGAAAAACAATGTGCAGAGACTAATTTAGGTGGAATATAGATAACTAAGTCTGTACTGTGACTCTTAAGACTTCTTAAGAATATGAACCCTTGGGAATCTCAGATTCTTCAGGTAATAAAAATTCTGCCCATCTTTGTGTCTAAAGGCACTCTGAAATTGACAGGAATGATTTACTGCTTTCTAGATCAAGCCTGTCTTCTACAAGAATCCCCAAAGCTTTTTATTCCTTTTTTTTTTTACTTTTTTCACCTTGAAGGTCAGAAGTTTGGAAGGAGGCAACAGGGTGTTCACAGAATACATTTATTGATTAAGTACCATAAAAAACCCCCAAAACTTAACTATTATTTTCCTGAAGAAGGAGGGCAGAAGAGTTATCAATGTCCTTTAGATAAGGATTTAGTGCTTAGGACATTCATCCAGTACAAGAAATGTTCTTGGTTCATTTCTCCTCTGTGTGAGGAGACTTAAAACTAGGGTTTCTATTTATGTGCTTTACATTTCAAATACTTAATCAACCCTCGAAGCTGAATGCAAACTCCAGATGGCCCAGAGGAAAGTCGTAAGCACTAAATTACAGCCCTTGTTCTCTTGCTTTTTCTGTATCCCATCTTGTCTTCTCCAACACAGTCCAGAGCTGCTTTAGAACAAGTAGAAAAATTTCCTACAATGCAGATGGAACTCCTCACTTTCTCATTGCTCAGCCTAACCCAGAGTTACCTGGCTCCATAAGTCCATCCCACTGCTCCAGATGTGAAAAAAAGGCAGGACCCCAAGATATAGTCATTGGGCAGTGTGGTGTTTCAGTACTTGTCTAGCTTGTCTTAGACTGAGAGAGTCTTAGTCTGTTCCTCCTGCCTAAACCATTTTTGCTTAAACTGTGTCTTGATATTGTAAAAGCCCAACAGTTTTTGCCTAAGACAAGCCCTGTTGTGCCAGAGGAGAGTGAGGAAGGCTGTTCTTCCCCTTGCAAAGTTTAGCCAGCAGTTAAAAAAGAAAAAAAACAGGTTGTTTTAAGAAAATATATGACACATCATCCACACAGATGCAAGATTGTAGTGCAATAGGCCCCCAGGACCAGCACAGAACTCCCTCTTTGCACATTTGATGGCCCACTGTGTTAACCCATCTCTTTTCCTGAGGAAGACAGTCTGAACTGATCTTAAAATTGAGAGAGTCTTTGGAAGGGTGAGCCTAATGTCAGAGAGAACAAGATATAGTAACTGGTCCTGTGTAACATTTTCAAGAGCTTTATGAAGCTCTTCTGTATTAATACAGCCTATGGCTTTTAGTGTTACTGTGCCTGGACTAGTATAACTGGTTTTATTGCCACTAAAATGTTAACTAGATTTACAACAAATTCTTACATACCTATACATGGAGCATTCCGTTTCATATTTTATAAGATTTTGTTTACAACAAAAAAATTACTACTGGCAATTTTTTAAAAGAAAAAGTTTATGCTTTAGCTGTGGATGGTTACAAGCTGTAATGAATGACAATTAGAAGATGCTAAATTTTCAGTATGTGAAATACCTAATTCAAAAAGGACATGGTTTAAGACACACCATTCCTTCTTACTTTGCTTTTGAATTTCCAAACAAAATGGAAACCTTTTGCCAGTAGACCATGTCTCATCTTTAAAATGTTCTTATGAAAAAGCTATTCCAACAGTTGGGCAACCAATATTTAAATATTAGCATTTTTTCAAGCAGTTTTGTTATACTTTTTTTTAATGAAGTGACCTACTGAAAAGTAGTTCTGGTTAAGGTTTTCTTTACTGACTTTTCAATGTCCTAAAAAATGCACATGGTTCCAGAATACTCATCAGGTCCTCTGCTACACAAACAAATGTAATTTAATTACCTTATTTTGTAGTCTAAGATTAAAGGTTGGTGATAATAAATGTCAATGTAAAAGAACATTCAGATACTTAACAAACATGTAAGTTAATTAACTATTACTCCCCTTCTTAAGAAATAGCTTCTCAAAATCTGTTACCAGCAGTTAACAGCTGCTTAATAGGGAGAAACATTCCCAAGGACAAAGATAATATAAAAACAGGAGCTAACTTTAGTAGAGACTTTTTTTAAAAATTATTCTATTTTTCAGAAAATTGCTGATATTGTACAAGGTAGCATATATTCTATAAAATAATTTGGCAGCAAGCAATGCAGCAATATATCTATGTAGCATCGTTAAAAATTTTCAGTTACAAAGATACAAATAATGTTATTAAAAATAAGATGGCCTCTTGTTGCAAATGCCACTACTTAAATTTATTGCATAATCTTGGGCATTAGTCTGACTATAATATTCAGCTTTCGCACACACTAAAAAATTGTTTTCTTGAAGAACAAATGGTACTAGTAATAATGCAGACAGTGTTAAAAAGGTGAACTTACAATCAATGTATGCTTTATCAAATAGGAATTGAATTAAAATTTGGTATTCTGAATTCACAGTTTGGTGCACTTTAGTGCTTATAAGAAACTGAATTTTAAAAATTATTACATGGGAATCTGTTTTCAGTGTTCACATGAAAAAGAGGATAAATGGAAATAAATACTGACGCTCTTTTTAAAATATGTTTGTGATTTCGCCTTTCAAACTTAAACTTTTTTTTTTTAATAAGACCTGAAAATAGAGATATTTAAAAAGTTCTCATCCTATTATGTTAAAGTAGTACAATGTTGAGTTTTGGTTTGGTTATATTAAAAAAAATAAAGCCTCAATTCTCATTTTACATCGTCTTTTAAAAAGGGGATAAAAATTTTCAAATGTGAAAAGTCTAAGAAGCAATTTGAATGTAATCTTTTTTTTCTCAAAGTGAAGAACTACAGCTTTTCAGAAAGAATGCCTGGTTCTGCATGTTTTTATCTACAGGAAACAAACAGATAGCAATCCCTAGAAGCTTTATAATATGGTTTATAATATGGTTGCATAATTTTGTTATGTCCAAGAAACCTAACAGGGTTGCTACAACCATGGAATTGGCATTTTGTTTTCATGAATGTTTGGATGTTCCTGGGGGGAAAAAAAAATAAGGCTGTCAAAAACATATTAATAATAAATTATTTGATCTGTAAATTTTTGGCTCATACACCTGTATAGTTTAAGACAGAATGCCCAAAAAAGTTCACGTGAACATAAAGCTTTCATTATGTAGCACCATATATGCTTTTTTCATAAAAATGTTAAATGGTTTGAGTTGGAAGGGTCTTTAAAGATCATCTAGTCCCAGCCCTGCCATGAACAGGGACATCTTCCATTAGACCAGGTTGCTCAAAAGCCCAATGAATCTGGCCTTGAACACTTCCATGGATGGAACATCCACCAATTATTTGGACCACTTGCTTCAACGTCTCACAGACCTCACAGTAAAGAATTTCTTCCTGTCATCTCTGACAGTATGACATTTAACTTTCAGCAGGAATGTTTGTGGTTTACAGTTATAATTTTAAATAAAAATTTAGAAAGACAAGCATCATAATATTAAAAAAATATAACCAATATTATTTAATCAGTCTATATTCAAAAATTCAAGTGAATATGATAGGCACAATTCTCAGTCAAAGCATCTTGAGACTAAAGAACCAAAAAAAATTCCTTAATAAAAATAGAAAAATTTCTATGACTTAAGTTTTGTTTCCAACATGGTTCTAAAAATTGGTTTTACTTTTCTTTTGCAGCATGTTTTGAAACACAATAGAAATTTTTAGTATGGCTCGTAAAATACTTTTAATGATGCATCTCCATAATCAAATATGCTGCTATTTCAACAGTGTGCAAAAACAAACAAACAGAAACAATCCCACTAGAAGGAAAACATTGTGATACAGAGAGGAGGTCTAAGTGGCACAATTTACTGTAGATTTCACAACTGATAATTGATTTTTTTCCAGGTTCTACCTCTGGCTCATTCCTTAACATAAGCAAATTTCTAAGGAATGCCTTAAAAATAAAACAGTGGATACACTGATTACTTCTAGAAATAAGTATAAGATGTTCAAAATTAAATCTAACAGCAATGAATTAAGTATTTTACCCTGCTCATATCTTAATATATTTGAAAGTAGCAGAAATTGTGATAAGCAGTAAAACCTAATGGGAAGAAGGAGAAAGGGTAGAACATTTTGAGTGATGACCTTTGTCATCCCAAGTAACTGTTATCCATGATGGAGCCCAGCTTTCTGGGAGAAAACTTTCCTGCCCATGGGAATGGTGAATGAATTCCTTGCTTTGCTTTGTGCATGTGGTTTTTGTTTTACCTAATAAACTGTCTTTATCTCAACCCACAAGATTTCTTAATTTTACCCATCCCATTTTCCCCCCATTCCACCAGGGGGTAGTGAGTAAATGGCTGTGTGGGGCTGAGTTGCCTGCTGGAGTTAAATGATGACATTCCCTCTCTTTGGGAGTGTGAAGTATTTGCATAGATTATTTTCTTTAGAATTGATTTAGAGACGACAGAAGAAAGATAAAGGCAGTATTAATAGATATGCATGATACAAAGTCAAATATTTCTCATTACAAGATTTGTTACTGTATGAAACATACCAAGTTACAAATTGTTTTACCATTTAGTGATGAAAAATTGAGAGGAACCATCCCAAGGTTAGTATTCCATAAACAACAAGACTGCCAGTTTAACAGAGTGCTGTGACTCCTCCTAGCTCCATTGACTGTTAGTAAAAATTCTAATTTCCCTTCAGAGATAATTAAGAAGATAATTTCATATTCCATTGAAATTAAATTGGAGACAATGTGAAAAGACCTGAGAATAAGTAAGTTTATTTATTGGGTTTTATCCTTATAATGGAAATTTTTTATCTGTTCTCACTCAATTGTAATATAATGAACTTGTATTAACTGTTAGCATCTTGGAATCTTGTATTATAGGATCTGTGTATATGAGGTGATCTATATCTGCAAAAGAAAACAAAAGGAAAAGATAAAAGTTATTTTTCCAAGAATTTTAAATTAGGAGTTTGAACTCCAGATGGTAATCTTCACTGGGTAGATGTTAATTTCTCTATACTATGAGCAATCATAATACAATTTTGTTCTATTTTCTGTAAATTTTCTATTTTTTTTCCTCTGGATATCTTTATCACCTTTGACAATAAAATTGCAGTGATTAGTTGAGACCAAATAAATATCCTTTACACAGATTAAATCAGTATTATTTTATTTGTTTTCAAACTCCTAGCAGAGCAGAGTTTTACCTGAGTATTTTGAGTATGCAATTTTAATTTTGTGCTTGGAACAGACAATTTCAAGGATAGAGCCAAACAGCTTAATAGAAAATAAAGAATTTGGGAATGTTCACTTTAGTTAGCTGCAATATTCCACTTGAATGTGCAAAACAATGTCTGGTTATATTTGAGGTTTTGTTGTTTTGTTTTGTTTTTTTTTAACATCTACATGTTCTGTCTCCAACTTCCCTGTTTTACCTCATCTGTGGGTTAGATCTTCTGCCTTTAAAACATTACAGTTAGGAAAACCTAACTCTCAATGTCAGCATAGATTAAAATAATATCAGTCTCATCCTTTGCCAATTGCATGTTCTGCTTTCCCTTATATCCAAATCACAAAACCACAAAATCACAGAATGGGTAGGCTGGAAGGGATCACAAGGGTCCTGCCCACTTGCTCATCTGGTCCATCCTTCCTGCAGTGTCACCCTAAAGCTCATTGCTCAAGACTGTGCCCAGACTGGCACAGCAACTTTTAGAAAATGTTGGCTTTGGCTCAGTTGACAACCTGAGACCAAGTGAGTGTTTTTAACACCATATCAGTTGCTCACTACCTTTTTTTTCTTTTAGATGTATGAGTCATGGCTAATGTGTTGGAAGAAAATAAATAGAAAATGTCAGATAAAAGACATTCTCAAACTCATTTGTTTACATAGATGAAAACATATCTGAATTAAATCACAAATATACATATTTATGGAGTAAATTTTTCAAATAGCTTCATAACCTGGCAAATCACAGGACTTCAGACAAGATTTTTGCATTATTTTGAACAAATATATTTTCTCTGATATCATATGTAAATTTGCTCTCTTCAATTTCACTTTCATTTGAAAGGAAAATAAAACAGTTCTTGATACACTTAAGCCCCAATGTATTTGCTGGTTTATCTAAATGCCTGATTAAAAACTCATCTAGAACTTTAATCCCAGGTCATCAATCCCAAATATGAGAAAACTGAAATATAAATTTGTAGAAATTTATTGATCTTTTCTTTTGTCCCAGTCAATCTTATAATTTATTTATGTCAAGATGCAAACACTTTTTTCTCCTTTCAAACTGTTTTGTTTTCAGAGTGTATCTTTTATTACATTTCAAGACACAAACCCTTTCTAAATAAGAATTAATGATATCTATCCTGTGAGATGAATGATACATTGGGGACTTTTTACTTAGCATGGTATAGGACTAAGCAGCTGTGTCTCAACATGCACAAACAGTTTGAGATTAATATCATTCATTCAAGGATTATGTTGGTATCACAGTAATATCTGCAATAACACCCCAGAAGTTGGAGAATGAGTTGTAAACAGAAGTGATCCAGTTGGAATTTGTGGCCATGCACACACACACAAAAAAATTGTTCTCTGCTTCAGAAAGTGAACATTTGATGCCTTTAAGGAGAAATGGTGATCAAGACCTCTTTCACACTTCTGCCAAAGAAAAGCTATACATAGGCACATACTGTGGCAATAATTCACATTAAGAGAAATACCTTGAATATAGGTGTTCAGTTTCAGGGGCCTCACTGCAAGAAACCAAGCTGCTGGAGTGAGTCCAGAGAAGGGTGACAAAGCTGACAAAAGATCTAGAGAACAAGCTTTACCAGGAGCAGGTCAGGGAGATGGAATTATTTATCCTGAAGAAAAGATACTGGAAAGAAAGGAAGACCTCATTGCTCTTTACAAATAATTGAAAGGAGGTTGTAGCAAGCTAGGAGGCTGGTGTCTTTTTCCAGATGAGATGAGATTGAGATTGAGATGAGATGAGATGAGATGAGATGAGATGAGATGAGATGAGATGAGATTACAAGAAATGGCCTCAAGTTGTGCCAGGTCTAGACTGATATACTGGGGAAAATCTTCACTGAAAGTGGGGCAAAGCATTAGAACAGGCTTTCCAGAGAAGTGATGGGATGAACAACACTGAAAGTGTTCAAAAGTCATATAGATGTGGTTTAGTCACAGACCAGACAGTGCTAAATTTATGGTTTGATTTGATGAGCTTAAAGGACTTTTCCAATCTAAATGATTCTGTTATTCTCTCTTCTGTGATACTCTGAAGCTGAAAAAATGCAAACATGGAGGTCCAACTGAAAAACATGGGATGGGAAAAGACTCTCACTTCTGAATTAAATACCCTGAATATTTTTTTGGTTTGGGGTTGGTTTTGTTTTTGGGTGGTTTTTTTTTTTTTTTTGGGGGGGGATGTTGTTTGGTTGGTTGGTTTAATTTTTTTCTTCTTTTTTTTCATTTTGTTCCTTTTAATTGTTTTACCATGTGATGTCTGAGCATTCTTCAGACTGATCAGAGCTTTGATTTCATCCTCTGAGAGCAGAAAAGTCTTCTGAGTCTGATATTTCTTAGTTTATCAGAAAAAGCAATACAGTGTAATTATAAGTATTTTCACAGGCTTAGCTTTTAAGAAATTTATATATAATTTCACCATGTTTATGAGTTTGTACATTAATGGCAAATATCAGGAGAATACCTTCTCTTCTAAGTATGAATTGGGACAAGGTCAATGACATCACCATTGGCAGCTCTTTGCAGTTTTGCACTTTACCAGTACTGTAGGATTTTACAAAGAGCATTATTTTTCCAATGTAGAAACTATTCCAGTATTTCAATGCACAGTCGAATATGTAAATTTTATTACTTGTGCATAACTTATGTTTATGTTTTATCTTCTGTTCCTAACAGGAGTGAAATTGCTAGAGAACAAGAAGAATAACAGAAAACATTAACTCATAAATATCATTACTGTTTTATTCTTCTCACTGTTCCACAAAAGACAGTTGCTAAGTTATTTCCTGACATATATATAGCAATAGTACAATAAAGTATCAGTCTGATGGTTCTGAAATTAACGCAGTAATCTTAACTGCCAGAAAAAAATGTTTTGTATATTCTCCATCAACAGTGGAAGTATTGAATATCAACTGCAATGTACTGATATGAGACTGAAATTGGTGAGTAACACCATTTTAATAGACTCTTTTTATGAATCTGCTTTCTGAATGCACTAAGGACTTGGAAAAGTAGAGATTTATAAGGATGCCAAATTGGTATATACTAATACAATCAGCTCAATTACATGCCATTTTTTTCAGAAAAGGTTTGAAGATTGACAAGATAATATAAATTTTAATATAGAATTCCAAATAAAAATTATTGAGAAAGATGTTTAGGACTGAGATAAGGGAAAAGAGCGGTTAAACATGCTTTTAAAAAGTTGTCTTTACCATTTCAATTCTGCTGTTGTCTCAGAAGTATTGAAATCACTGATCCAATATTTTCAATTCTTTCTGGTTTTTTACTTCAATCTAAGTATAACTTTTACTTCCTGACTCTTGTTTTCATCTCTACTTTTCTTATTACAGTAATTTATGTTCCTTTTATTTTTGAGAGAAGTCATGCCAGTTTTTACCAGATTTTTGTCCCAAACTAGATACTTTAAAAGTATTAATTCTATGAGTAGTTACATTTAACATCAGTAGTGGTATGGAGATTTATTTATGCCATTCTAAAGCACACATATAATTAATTTGGTGCACTCCAATTGGCTGTGCAGGAGTGCAGTGCCACTTGTCCTACTCAATGTTTGCAAGGTTGAGGACATCAAGTCTTTTGCTACTGCAAAAGATTTTAAACACCCTCTGCCATAATAATTGAGTGTTTCTAGCAGCTTCAAGTATTACTGTTGGTGTCAAAGGTGACATCTACACCTGCTTTCTAATGACCAGGCCAAAGCCACAAGTCATATCTCCCGGGGGGAGCTGCTGGCCTTCGAGGCACCTCATGGTCAGACCAAAGTGCTGTGACCTGTCACAGTCTCAGGACTAGTGTGTGTTGGAGGACACACCTCCTGACAATGAAAATATGTGGCTAGGATGCAATTTTAAATTGCAGTCTCCTTTATTAGTAATATCTTTCCCTGTCTTCATGAATATTCAGACTTCATTGCTCAATGCATGCTGGCCTTTTTGGCCAATGAACAATTGAAGCAATCAGAGATTTCCAAAGTAGTGAAAAACCAAAAAAGTCACTCACATTCAAAACAAGCTCTCAAGTAACATTCCCAGTTTGGTTTGTTTTGAGGTTGAAGGTAAGGCAAGGAAGGAAAGTTTGTACTATAGCAACAGCCACATGAATCTTGACATGTCTGCATGTCTTCCAAAAATTGTATGCTGTTCTAATTATACACTATAATAAGAGCTGCTAGATAACCTTACAACGCTGAAGTTAACCTTTCTCATCTCTTAGGGCATTATTTCCCAAGGAAATTATTACATAGAAGATGTATGTTTATAAGGTTCTAAATTCATTTATCAAAATGTAAATATGAGCACAATGTAATAAATTTCACATAATGCCAAATTACTTTTCAAAGCAATCTTTATGTGATTACAATATAATGATGTTTGAAATTTTAATTACTAATAAAAGTGCCTTAAGGAGGTATAAAATACAAGGACATAAGTTGGCTGGCTGAATAAAATAACCTGCAGATATTTTTCTACATTTTCTCCCTACCAAAATTAGGAAACACATTTAAATCCTGATTACAGTAAAACTAGCAAATTGCCCTTCCCAATTTAGGAAAATTATTATTGTCAGCAGTGAAAAATATCATTTAATCTGATATTGGTTTTGAAAGCACATTTTATTGATATTGTTTATTGTTACATATAGAGAAACCCCACACATCCTCATGGCAACACACCTATGTTACTCTGTGCAAATAGAGAAAATTTATTAAAAGGAAAGGCATTCAGTAATCCAGGCAGAGAAACCAATACGAAGCAGTAACTGGAAATCATGTGTTTGCTTGGAAACTGCTGAGAATATTGCTTCATTTCAACTGAAGAGAAAAATAAAGTACTCAGTAAAATAGCAAAACCTTTTTCTTTTTAGGTGTGATTGATCTCAGTTTGAAGAAACAGCATCAGAGAACACTAAATACAGTTCTTCAGGCTCAAAAATATCTCCCACAAATATTAGAAGGCATTCTAAGATTAGCTAGATAACATTAGACAATTCAGATGGAGTTATTGGGTTATGGGTGCATAGATTTAAACTCAGATTAACAGTAATGAAATATGCCTACTAAGAATAATGGCCCTTTCAGAAAAGAGTACATCTAATCAACTGCGTTATGCACCATTGAGTTTTTGTAAAGGGGCTTGCTGTTTAATAGCTGTTTGGTGGCATTTGGAACTGGATGCAGTTATTAAACAACGTAAAAAGCTAATTTGTTTCTTGGCAGGAGGAGTTAGCCCTTTTGCTCTCACTCAAATTCAGATAAAATGACCCACAAGTAAAATAACTGCAGAGAAGGAAAGGATACGCATGTGATAATGAAGAAACTGACAGCCTATTATTTGCAATCTTCTGCTGGAAAATTAAATTGAAAAGAAATGTAGATGTATTTCCAAGTACTCTGAATCTGAAATAACTCTGAACAAAATATGGAGAATGGAGACAAGATCAAGAATCTCTTCTGTAAAAAAGTTTGGTTTTCTTATTTTTCATTTGTCTAATGACTGCATACCACAATGTAACCCATGATAGTACCTCATAAGATATTACAACAGTATAAAATCTGTAGGATGGCAAGATGCCCCTGGCCTGGCACCTTTAATCAAGAAAACCCTTTCCAGAAATTAGTTTAGAATGATGTAAGAGCAGTATTCATAGGGAGTATGCAATTAATGAATCCTTCCAACAATTATGAGGTTTGTTTTAATTTTTAATTGCTTTCACAGTATCAGGGATACCCAACATACAGATGCAATGAAATCAATGAAACAATCAGCTTCTGCTAGAGATTCAGAAATAATGGAATCATTCCCAGTAGCTTCTTTATAAAATAGCAACAAAGCTATAATTACTGCAGATATCTATGAAGAACTGATCACTTATACTCAAAGGTTGTCTACAAAGACAATTTAGAAAGTTAGGGTAGGCATTCCATAACTGCCACACCACAGACATTTATTGCTTCCATTTTTGGGAAATTTGAGGTTCATCTGACCAAACAGGTAGATAAAGAAGCAAATACACATCATTCTAATGTGGACGTGAGTTCACAGTGTCTATTCATTTATATTGTATATAAAAAGTTTAAAATACCTAGGTCAGATTTTGCTATCCAAATCCTGTTAGATGGCTTCCAGACACAATGAATGAATACATCTGATCCTGCTGTGGGCCAGCTCAAAGATGGTCAACTTAAATTGCCTCTGAAAACTCTCATATTTGATTTTGATTTTTGACATACTCTAACAGAATTCTTAGAATAGTGAATCTGTTTTTGTATCTGTGTAACTAAAGTGGGTCCATCTGATCTCCCTGTGTATGCCAGCCAATTTAAAGCCCATACTGACAGGATCAGTCTGGCTTTATTGTAGATCACCTGAGAGTACACGACTGAAATTGTGTGGAAGGGTTTAGGGCTCTTTTGTTACATAAATATGGATGGTCGTAGAAGCTTCAGTTCAATTCAGAACAAACTAGTTATCCAACTACTGAGGTTTTCCCCTTGTTTCTATGGATATATTTGCAAACTAAATGGGGACAGGTTGCTTTTAGTGCTGGTATGAAATTTTCACACTGTGAAATTATTAGCATTGACCTTGAGCCGGTTTTACCCTATCTTAACTTGCAGTCCTGAACAAATGTTCAGGTAAGATAAACTCTCATGTAACTGAGATTGATCTCAGTAGATAATTTTGTTATGGCCACCCTGTTTGATCAACATGGACACAAGATGGGCCCTGCAATTTATTTTTAAGGTAAAAGGAGCACTTCTAATCTGTTGGGGTTTTTTTTTTTTTCTAGTATAGGTGTATTCAGCATGAATAACATAGCCCCTGGTTCATTTTGTGCCTTTTCAACTACTACTCTCAAAAGGCAGCATGGACAAGACCTTATTAATTTATACTCCATCCTGTGTAGTCCTCTAACACTGTTCCAGAAGACACTGGGCTATGGCTCAGCTTTCCCTTCCTGTAGACACTCCAGACTAACACGCTCCCACAATTATACTTACATGTGCCCTGGAAGAAACCCATAGCCAGCCAAGTGTCATGAAGACATTCAGACTTGGGCTCAGAGTTAGAGGATAGCTACAGCCTTATGTTTTACATAACTGTCCATTCAGGCTCAGTTATCATTCTTCTACCCTGAATTATGTGATTTCAAAGGTGTGGACTGCCACCTCAGTATGCTTGTCAATTACTGTGATGAGCACCATAAAGGACTTGAGTGAGTGATTCATATTTTAACTTTATTTTTCCTCCAAAATTTAAATGAGCACTCAAAATATGAAGACTACACAAAATTAAAAGTTTCAGAAAAAATCTATTCAACAATATCATTAATTTCCATTTTATCTTTTGGAATTAAGAAAAAGAAATGGTATGAGATAGGGAATGTTTCAATCTTGAAGGAATTGGAGAAATTTCATGCATCCATTTCCTTTCATGTGTCATATACTTTAGTCACACTGTATCTAAGACTACTATAGCATTCTGAATATATTCTCATTTGCATAAATCCATATGAACCCATATGGGAAAAAAATTCAGTATGATAACCTACTACTGTTATCAGTTTAGTAGATTGGATTTACAGCATGGTATTTTCTAGCCAAGTGTTTAAATGGATATATCCAAAAAAAAATTCTGGCTGAGATAGATGTGGCACAAAGGAGGTGATTACACAAAGATGGCTTTTAGCAATCACCAATTAAGTCCTGATAGCAAAAAATACCAGAAGTGCAGACTCACAAAGGTCTGAATTAATTGCTGTCAATGCCTCAGATGTTTTTTAATGAAAAACTGATGTTGAGGAAACCTGTTTAGGAACAAGCGCTTGGGGATTTAAAAGCATTGTTTTAGAGACAGATATCAGAAAGTGTAGGCAAGTTTGGAGGGACACTTAAAGCAACCCATGTGCATAAGAGAAAACCAAGCATACCACAGCATCTGTTCTGTGGAACAAAATCATTTCACATATAGCCTATTCTTAATTTTCTCAGTCCTTTTCAGTCTTGTTTGGTACTTTGAGAAAATGTTTGGAATATTGTAAGACAAAAGGGTAGAATGGCAAATAGTTTACATCTTTATTTTTACTGTTCTTATGGGAAATACAATTTCTATCATTGTAAAGTATTTACCTCAAGAGGTATACATACAAGAATTCCCATGCAAGAAAAGCATGGCATTTCTAAACATATCACTTCCATTTCAATAAAAAAAGAGTTAAACATAATTAATCTGGAGAATATATTTCTCACATTTTCAGAAAACTTTTCCTGAAATATATTTTAAAATTTTCTCCAGAATTTCCATCTTAATTTCTCTTTTTTATGAAATGCCAGCAGTGAATAAGCAATTTTAGCCATTTCATATTCTAAGGAATATGAAATTTGGTATCACTTTACATGGAAAATCTGGGTTTTTTTTAAAATACAAAACACTTGGAAAACACTTTCAAATTCTTGAAGGAAACAATATCAATATGAGATCCTCTAGATGGTTCAGAATATTTACAGCAATGAATTCCTTTCATAATTATTTCAAAAAATCAAGAGAGACTTTGACAATGAACTATGGTTTTTGTCATACTGCTATTTATCACAACAAATGAAGTTAAATTTGGATAAAATCAAACATAATCCTGTTATTCTCATCAACCTGTCATTTGCTGTGATATCTACCTTAATTTTATTTTAACACTGTTCTGTGAATCCACATAATGTGTAAATTAAGATGTTAAGTGAGTTAGGCAATTTTAAGATTCTGATATGTTTAGTAGGAATTTAATGTCAGTAAAATGCAAAATAATTTATAATAATTTTAAACTGTCAGGTCTAATATTTTATTGTTTCTGTTTAGGGATGTTTCTGTCAAACTACAATTTCCAATGCAAGAGAATGGATTATCTAATAAAAGTCACCTTAATTTAACAGATTACTTGAAGAAGAAATTTGGCACCAGGTATTAATGCTGAATTCTGGATGCACTCAACAGTCACTGTCTTTGGGATTTGAGCAATGTTTATCCCCAGAAATAAAATTAATAAATAGGTTTTATGAAGAACTTAATTAGAATCCGCCTGTAAAGAGAGAATTTTTTTTCCTCTAAAACATAATATTCCAGATTTTCATATCAGGTGGTAGCTAATAACACTCCCAGTTATAAATACTGGTCCTGAATCTGCTTCAGTCTAAGTTATATTTTCATACCAAGCACAGTCCAGTAGCAATCCTATTATAACTCTATTTTTCTTTTCTAGGTCATGCCCAAAATTAACCACAGACATGGCATCTTAGGATGCCGACACTGAATCCCATACACATAGTATTTAACTGTCAGCTCACTGTCAGGATCATTTTGCACTGTCTTAAAGAGCTCTCTTCAAAATAAATGTGCTGCAGAAAAGCCCACTCCTCAGCAGTGTGGGTGGAAACATACTTGTCCTTTGGGTTTGAGCTAAGGACCAACCCCCCTTTTTTTAGCAATATCATCCTAACTGTAGGATTCTGCTGCCTCTGAGATGTACATAGTGTCATGGTATTTCAGTACATATCTCCCATACCCTAAGGGAAGACTCAAAAGTATTTCTTTGACTTGACTTTATATTGTCAGCAATTTTTTATTTTATAGAGGGAGTTGAAAATAGGATTTTCTTTTTATGGTGGCAAGTTACAGCTAGAATCTAGATTGAAGAAACAAATATGTTGGAACACAGTACAAAGTCTAGGTGAACTAGGTCAAGAAGCTTAGATTTTTTTCTTCCATCAGGTCTTCAGTAATTTCCTGCTCCTGTGTGAATAACATATCTTTTTTTTTCAAAATACAAAACTATTGATATTTTCTTTTTGTTTTTCAAGATAAGTCCATCTTATTAATGATTATATTCCATAAGTATTCTCTTTTCATTTTTTTTTTCCTGAATTAAGGTGAAACTGTTAGCAAAGTAAAAGACCATATTTTTTTTCAGAAGGGTTTGAATCTTCAGTCTCACAATTTTGACAGTCCTGCTGTCAGGATTTAAGTAATGACTGCTAGAAGCCAATGCTTGATTTAGAATAATGTAGAATAAGTAATAATGGAAGCTAGGAATACATAGAATACTGTTTTAAATAAGTCAGAAGACTTCAAAGGCACCTAAAAGTTGTTGCTACTGGATTATTTTTTTCATACTGAAAACTATTTCACACCTATTCACCAGTCTTGTGATGACATGCCATAGTTTGATACTGTTCTTTTCCAAATTAATTTTGCCCTCGTACCTGTTTCCCTTCTACTCCAATGAAATCACATTAGATACTGATTAATAAAACCCACTAGGGAATTCAAATTCTAAACAAAGGACATGTTTGTGGGTGCTTTTGCCAAGACCAAATATTAAACCACTTTAAATTTTACAGACTTAAGGGGTAAACTTGATATTATGCTCCATTCAAGGTGACTGGTCATGTAATAGATGCCCTATCACTGTAATTAAACATGTTTAAATTGTAGATAGAAACAATCTACTTGAAGATTTCAGTCTGTATTCATGGTGCTAAAAATTATTAAAATGCAATAAACTATGAGGTTGGAAGGAATAAGAATAAATCTTTGCTAGGGAATCTTTTACAAAAGACAAAATTGCATGATTCTATAAATAATTAAGTAGAAGAGACATATAGGATTAAAGGTTTTCATTTCTATTACATAAAGATATTTTCTATTGTGTTTATCCTACATTTTAGAAGATGCCTGTGAAACTCATTACTCCTGGAAAAGCCTTTAAACAGGAAAAATTAACGACTTTCACAAACAGTATTCACTTTTCTACAGTCCTATCCATCACCCTGCTTTAAAATGGTGAAAATAAGTAATAATGTACATTTTGCAAATTTTTTGCCCTGTAAGGTGTTTTGCAACTTCTAGGAAGCTGCTTCAGGGAGCTGTCAATCTGAGAGTGTTCTACTTTCATACAGACTGGGCAGAAAAGTTCTATCCACAGAAAGAAAAGATACTAATAATGTCTGTAAAAGAATCTGAAAGGAACCATGTACAAAATTCTCAGAGATTATCAAGATAATTGTGACACTGCTACAGAAAAGTGTATTAAATGTTTCCAGTTGTTTGTTTTTCTTTGTTCAGCATTTATCCCTGAGCAAGTGTAGTGATAAACATGGTATTTACAGAGCATGTTATTTTACTTACGTTTTCCTTTAGTAAAACTCCTCTGTAGTATCAGTAGAGTATCATACTACATTCAATTCATCTGAACTGATATTTTTGATTAAAATTTATTTGAGATTTCCTTAATATATTAGCTTATTGTGTCAATTTTTTTTCAAGGGAGAATATTTCTTTCTTTTAGATTTAAACAAGATATTTAAAAACAAAATTAAAAGAACTGGCAATGTAGGAGGAACTCTGCTATGCCTACTGAATAGAAAAAAATTATATATAATGCTTTAATCTGTCATGATATTTCTTTCCAGACTCCTTCTTCCTACATACATCACACATGTTATGCAAAACCACCTCCATGCAGCATAGGTGTCCCAAAAGAAAAAACATATGGATGAAAGGATTCTTGTCTTTATTCATATACTGCTGTTCAAATTATTTATCTGATTAAACCAAATTAATTTGGGGTTGTCCAATAACCTAATCACAGTGCTCCCTCCTGATTTGTTGGGTTAGGAGTACACAAATGTGAAGTAGTGAACCAGATGTCCTGGCTTTGTATGAAATAAACTATCTACCATATATTTCTAACAGCATCAAGAAACTCTGCAGGGAAAGGTCTGGGCCATATGTTTGATGTTACATATCAGGCAAGAACTGACCTTCTAGACAGAAATGTTCAAGCCAAGAGCCTTAGCAATGTCCTTTTCATTTGCTTTACTTGCTCTGTATTCAGTATTCAACAAGCACACTAGGGGATTGAGAGCTGATGTCTGTCACATGTGAGAGGCAGTAATAGCTCTCATCTGCCTCTGCAAGTAAAAATGCAGATTCAGCTGACAAACTAACTAAATTTGGCCAAAGGATGGAAAGCAACTTGGTGGATCAGAAATCAAAAACACTACAAACCTTTGTTTACTTACTCTCTGTACAAGTACTGAGCTGAATTCAGAAAACTGCACTTCCAGAAAATCATAAAATAGCAAGTCAGACCTATATATTTTATTAGGAGAAAATAATTAAATCTCTTAAAATATACATATGATCAAAGACAAGTGAATGTTTTGCAGGAATTCAACCTTTTTTTTTTTTTTAATTGCCTTGTCTACTGTAATGTCACATAATTTTTTTTAAAACCAGTTTAAAGAAGTGTGGTTTCAAAGGTCTATGTATTTCAAGTTCTCATAATCTTAAGGATCCTAATGGGAAGAGTCAGGCTGGTGGACAGTCATTGTAAAGAGCCTTATTTCAGTTTGGCAAAGAGGTAATTACAAGGCTTCCAAATAAGCAAATTAACAAAATGGACCACCTTCTTTTAGAGCAATATTATATCCATTTAAAAGGGGTATACTGATTTTTCTCACTGAGAAATCCTAAGTCTATAGACTTTCAACTCTATATCTACAGTATGACTATCATATTCAGTAATTTGTCACCCTGAGTGAATGCTGTTTGAGGGGTTAAGGGATGACAGAGATACTTCTCTCTCTGGGTGAAATATTTCTTAATGCACTTGTAGAATATTAAGGTGTCTTTCATTTCTGTCAGCCTTTCTTTACTCCTAGCAAAGAGAATACATTAACACAAAACATACCAATTTATAGATTGTATTACTTCAAATAACCAGAAGGACTAAATACATGTAAACCCTGTCTCAGGTTTCAATGGTAGCAAAACCATCCCATCCTCCAACATGGCAAGGAAACGACCCCATCCCAGACATCCAGAGAACAACCCTGAAAAAGGAGTAGCTTGAGGGACAGATGCAGTTGTGGAAACAAAACAAATGGAAAGGTCTTAGACATGCTTGGTTTTGGTAGTGTCATGTCACTATGTTTGAAAGATATTCCTGTTAAAAATCAACCTATAGCATAAGAGTATGTTAGCAGTGCACAGAAATCTAAGTCACCTAACTGTATCTAAGTGTGGTAAGGTATGTTCAACCTATAGAAATAGCTTCTTTTAATGACTTACCAGTTTTCAAGAGGCAAAGAATTCAGCAGCTTTTCTGTAGGGGTGTTTCAAACTAGGGGGAAATGCAAGTACACCTTCTGTGTAACAGGAGATGGCATTTATTGTCCAATGTATTTTTCAGTTCTGTGCATATTTTCAATAAAATATAATAATTTTTATTCTTAACATAAAAATGTATTTTTGCATATATTTTGGCATTTTCAGAGGGGCTGAAAGAGTGCAGAGTTAACAGATCCATGGCTAGAAGACATAGGAGTGCTGTTAGAGGTGAGCAGTGATAGCTGAGAGTGGAAGAAAGACATTCTGGTAGAAGAAACAATGCACATATGTACAACTGGCAAAAACAAGTCCCAGTAAAAGGTTGTAAAAATATTAAAATGTAAATGAAATTTGCTGCAGTAAGGGCAAATCAACTAGATGGTCAATTGAGGAACAACTATAAAACTATTATGATTATATACTGAGGATTAATTATTATTACCCCTCTTATTTCTCTTATTTATTTGTGCACTTATTACATTTTTTTTATATCCCTCGAATAAAAGCATTATTTTTTAAACTTTAATTCCTGCCTCCCCATGGAAGACTTCGATATTTGCGTTCCAAAAGCTTAATACAATTATCTCAGGTCTGCCTGAGCTGGTGTTTTAGATGCAAGCCCTTAAATATCATTTCAGCTTTTGTTGCTGTCTGTCAATTCTTGCCAGGAGGATTACACAATCATTTTTAGAAAAAGGATTATATCAAATTACAAAGTAAATCCAATCATCAGATTGATAATATTCTTTCTAAATTAATCTTTAGGCTCAATAGGATAAATTTGGATTGTGGAAGTTCTGCTTAGCTATCAGTCCTCATAATAAAAAAATATTTTCTATTCTGTGCTATTTGATATAGCAAAGTTCCAACCACATAACAAATGCAATATGAACAAAGTCACTTGCAGGTTATACTGTATTTGATACTATGATGTAAAAGTAGCCTGCTTAATTATATGTTGATTAGAAAACTACCTGACTCCCAACACTGAAAGTTCCTACAAAAGACTTAATATAGGTATTAATTAAATGAAAAACATCAATTACATAGATGTTGCTGAAGCCAAGATTAATAACTATCTGCTGCTAAACACACAGAGATGGTATTTCATACAAATATTGAACACTGTTCAACAATTCCTGGTGAAATGTCGTAAATGTTGGAAAAAATTCTGTTCAGAATAGTGGTCACAAAAAATGGAGTTTCAACCTAGCTGTGAGTTGATAACTTAGAACTTAAGTTAATGATGTTAAAGATTCCAGGATAAAATTAAATTAAAGATTTAATGTTGCAGAATCTCTTGAAGGGTTAGATGTTACTTGCTTGTAATTGTGTAAACATAGATGTTGCTGAAGCCATCAAAGGCTTTTAACAATGCTGAAAAATCACAAGTCTCTGTATCAGATATGGTGATATTAAAAAGCTAGAGAGAAGAACTCATTGCAAAAAGAAAAATTAAAAAAAACAACCAAACAACAACAACAAAACCAAGGTTGAAAAAAATGGTTTTTAAGGAGAAGTTGAATTTCTCCTTGCATTTTTTAAGATTATGGTTTCACTAATTTCGCTCACTGATAGTCCTTCAAAAGCTGTTTAAGAAACTAGAGGTCACATTTCATCATTTCCCAGAGAATATATCATTATTAAAAAAGGTCTTCCCATTTCAGATATTTTGGCCTCAATGGATAAATCAGATGTCACAGACATGCTGAAAATTACAAAGCTAAAGATGTTATTTTGTTTCTTTGATAGCCCTAGTTCAAAATTCAAGGCGCAAAATAATTTTAAAAATACAAGTTAGGAAAAAAAAAAGGAGGAATGCACAAGTTACACTCCAAATAAAGTGAGATTATATGTATATGTACATATATATGTTAAATTTTTTTCATCTAAAATCATATTTTGAGGGCTTAGTATTTATATGCTTTTATGCTTCAAAGAGACAGATTAATGTCTGCTACATCTCTTGTAAAAATTTATCTGCAATCCTCACATGATGGTTCTGATGAAGTTTTTTTTCAGGTCTCAAAACGTTACTAAAAACTAAATCTTCATATTTTTCTTTCAGTACTTTTTATCAAGCATCGTTATGACTGTGATCCATGAAGCATAATAAACTTTAAATATTCCCAAAAGGGGAAATGCAAACTATGAATCTAAATTGCTAGCATGATGAATATCTATGAATATATAAACATTTAAAACTACAATGATGTTATAGAGGAAAAGATATTTCCCAAGAGTATATGTTCAAATAAGGAAGACTGGACAAAAGAGTTATCTCACAAAGATAGGAATTGTGAATGGCTTTTGAATTAAATAGTTTCCCTAATCTGCAGGAACTTAATAAAGCTTCTTGATGAAGCCAATTGCCAAGACAATCTCTTCTGTGTAAGGTCTGTAAGAAGAAGTTTAGACTGGAAATAAGTGAAAGGATCTTCTTTCCTTGAGGAAGAATCCCTGCCCTTTTCATATTGTTATCATCCTGTGCACATTTTAGTGGGCAGCTTTTGTTTTATCATTTTCTCCAGACCGCAATGACTTTAGAGGTCAAGCTGAAACACTTCCTAAATTAATTAGTATCATATAAAAATGTTCCAGTCACAGCAAGGAGTCAAAGAACACTCACCATTTAACCTAATATTTGGGGTAAAAAGGAAGGAACATCTTTTCCTTCTCTACCCCATCTCTGCTTCTAGCTCTTTGTTCTCATCATTCTGTGCTTAATGTAGCTAGAAGGATTTTCGTGCACATTTACCTCTCCCCATAGATTCTTTTCACCCTACTTTCATTGACACATAATCTGGACCTACCTGACATGCTTGTTTTGTAGTTCAACTGAGTAAAAAGCAGTCTGGGTTTCTGTCAGCACACCAAGTTCAGGGTGATTTCTTATAAAACTGGGAAATATATTTTCAAAATTTTCTCATGTACTCAAAGATGCACTTAATCTCACTGAAATTAAAAATAATTTTAAAAAACCTTTAATTTAAATTGCTACAATTTGGACACTAGATAGATTAATTTAAGATATTGTCAGAAATTATTTGCATCACTGAATTTTACATGCCCCTGACACTTGTAACTTAAAGTACTTCTACCAGTCTGAAAATTTTTGCTGCTTCAGCAGATAATTTTGGGAAAGTTGTAATGCCCTCCCCCTTTGCTACAACCTGCTACTGTATTATGCAGGTATTTCATATGACGGAACATAGTTTCAAAGTACAATGCAACCATAAATCATAGAGTTACAGAATATTCTGATTTGGAAGGGGCCTACAAGGATTATCAAGTCCAACTTCCCAAGAGTCACACCGTGTGCCTGACAGCATTGTCCAAATGCTCCTTGGACTCTGGCAGGCTGCTGCTGTGACCACTGCCCTGGGGAGTTTGTTCCCTGCCACCCTCTAAACGAAGAATTTTTTCAATATCCAAACCAAACCTCCCCAGACTCAGACTCAGGCCCTTCTCTCAGGTCCTGTCACTGGTTACCAGAGAGAAGAGATCAGAAGCTGCCCCTCCTTTCCCCTGACAAAGAGACTGTAGGCTTCAATGAGGTCTCCCCTCAGTCTCCTTTCCTCCAAGATGAAGGATCCAAGTGACCCCAGCTGCTCCTTGTAAGGCCTCCATATGGTTAAATGCAAGAAGAAAATAGGTGGCTGACACATCAAAACTCATATAAGCTATACCCATTAAAAATGCAAGTCAGTAAATATTAAGAGGCAATGGAACACTTTTACATTTTTAAACTGTTTTGCATGTTTTTACATATGCATGATTTGTATGCAGATGAATGTGGAGTTATGTACATAGAGCAGAGGCACAGCTACTGACCCAGAGTGGAAATTACTGAGAAGTGCTGTAAAGTTGCCTTTCTAGTGATAGTTCTTTCCTGAGGGATGACAGACACTCATTCCATATGATAGGAAATGTGATGAAACATGATCCCCAAAAAATTCCAGGCCTGTCTATTTCTGGTCCTGCTCAGCCAATTTATTACAAAATTCTCTATAAAGCTACCAAGAAACAGTCTTTTATTGACAGCTAAGATTTTTAAATTTTCTTTGTGCCAAAGATAGGCAACTTAACAGAAACTATCCCAAGTCCTATATTAGAATTACAGCTAGTCTCAATGAATTTGCAAAGAGAAAAATGGAAAACTATTTCAAAAAAAAACCAACAAACAAAAAACATAAAGTTATAAGGAACTTTATAAACCATATATTTAGCATATCAATAAGAATACATGAGTACTGACAATTGTCAGTGACATTATGTAAAACTGATTTTTTCTTATGATTTTTTTTTTGATTCCTGTAAATGTAACTTCAAAATTCTTAATATTTAATCAATTAATGTTTTTGGAAACTTTATAAAAAACAATGTTTTTAAAATCTTTAAAAAAATTATGAAAATTTTCTAAAATTATTGAACTGAATTCTGTGAAGTTAACTAGCTTTGAGATGCCTTTAAATATGAAAAGCATATATTAAAGACATCCAAGATTAACCTGTATCAGATATCAAAGACAATTTCATATAAAGGCATACATATAATGTCAAACTTATTGAGAATGATTACAATTAGTGCTAAAAACCTCCTGACATCTTTATATCTCTAGTTTATACTCCTTATAGATTTTTAATTTATTTATAAGTGTGAAGACTAGTAATTATTAGTTGCTAAGCATAGTAAGTCACACACAGACCTCAGTTTCCTCACATCTCTAGCCACTCATTCAGGGCAGGTGATGATTATGTATGTCTGGAGTTAAGTCTACAGTAACATTTAACACCTTGGATAGAGTGGCGTAGGTGGGGTTATTAGCTTTCATATTACGTAGTGGATCAAGACTGCTTTTACTAGGCTTAATAATTGCTCTGTTTAGGACTCTTTTAACCATAAAACCTTTTTTGACCAGTGAGATGTGTTTCACTAAAAGAGCATGTGTCCTATAATTTTTATCAATCCTGTAATTCTCTTATCAGTCCTGCACAAACAGTCCTGCACAAATTACACCTTAAATTATTATGTTTTATTTAGAGCCATTCTGTACACAGTCCCAAGTAATTTAAGGGCAACTAAGTCTATTAAACTGCAAATTATCAGCAAAGTTATGAGGATTTTTCTAATTATTTTTTCCAGGTAGTTCCTAAAGAACCTCAGTAGAATTTTTGCTAGGTTTTTGTTTGCTTGTTTGTGGTTGTTTGTTTTTGTTTGGTTTGTTTGTTTGTTTGGGGTTTTTTGTTTGGTTTTGGTTTTTTGTTGTTGTTTTGTTCTGGGTTTTTTTATTCTTTCTTTTTTTTTTCTCCAGATTTTTTTTTCTCATGAAAGAACAGGACTCTCTTACTATAGAAGACACAAAATAAGTGCCTGCTTGTTACATTAGGTATTGCTGCTTCCTGGAAATGGCAATTACATTTGCTCAGGAGAGGTGGAGAGGATTGTTGGAATATTATTACGAACAGTCATGTAACAGTTATCATAGTCAGGACAAAATAACCTGTTACTTTCCTTAATTCAATTTTTTCTTTTAGCACCAGCTGTTCAGTAGAACCTATGGACTGGGACTTAGAGATATTATTTTCATCTACAATATTTTTATTTCAGATGATTTGCAGCAACCATTTAAACTCACATCTCTTATGTCAGACAGCTCATAGAAAACAAGCACTTTGTTGCTTTCAGATTGGAATAGTTGTGATTTCTATTGGTGACATTTATGTCCTTTTTCTCAGAAAGCCTACATCCGTGTTCACAATCTTTCATAGGCAGAGCAGGGTTCTGAACATTTGCTTTCCAGCTCAATTCAGTACAATTGCATAGAATTCAACAGTTGTACCTATGTGCCTTCAACATTTGGATGTACACTATAATTAGGGGAGATCACCAATGCACCCAATGTAGGCCAGCCTCATAATAAACACATCTCTAAGTTCCATTAAGCTGGAGTCCCTGCCTCATAGGAAGATATATTTTAGGTATTGTAAGCAAGACTGAGTTCTTGAAAAATTGATTTCTTACGCACTTTGTGTACCTTATTGCATCCTGTCTGGTCTCCAGCTGCCACCAAGAAAGCCACAGGTCTTCCCCAAGTTCTGTATTTTATCTTTCAAACATCTGCAGGTGCCTCAGAACTATTAGGGCATCAATAATGATAGTAGACAGATATGCTTAGACAGGTGAATCCCTCATGAGGCTATCTGGATATGAACTCTATTATTCTGGCTGAAAATCTCATTCCCATGCTCATGCTGTTTTCAAAGAGATATTAGAGAATGAGGAGTCAAGCCATACTTTTTCCAAGCACAGGCTGACAACACCTGTGTTCCAATGACAGATAGTGGTGAAGGCTTATGGAAAACTACAGGCAAAAGCTATATGATGGAAAGGGTACTGAAGTACTACTGGTAGAGCCAATCTCAATCTTCTTTACAAGACATTTTTAAGGCACAGATAAGTCAAATGTCTCTGACAGTGACTGTAGTGATCCAGAATTAATGCCTGGGCTTGGGTTAGATAATATCTAGAAGTGCATCCCTATTTTTCATTCATATGTTGCTCAAATTGTAGCCAAGAGGACAGCAGAAACAAAGATTCTTGATTTGGATTTGTTTAGGGTATTCTTTTCTTTTTGTTTTTAGTCCAAAAAGAAAAAAATATTCATGAGGTATTTGCCACTCCTGAATAACATAGCAAGCAGCCCATTGCTCTAAACTTCTATAAAAATGTGGATAAAATTATCAAATATTAATATAAATATATTATTATTAAATTTTACCATTATACATCTATTAAATGATAGTAAAATCTACTACAAATCCTTAAAATTTTTGAGAATCAATAAAGATTTGTATTTAAAAATTCCAAAACTTCAACAGCAGATCTGATCATAATGGTTATCTGTACATATCACTCCTTAAAAAGGAGCAGTTCTTCACCAAACACTGATAGGTGGGGTGTTTTTCTTTATTTCAAATAGATATTTAAAACATATGAACACAACAAGCATAATTTATTTCTTCATGAGAAAGGAAAGCCTGCAGATAAGTTCTTTTCTTAATTCAGGCTCATATCAAGACTTCACAAATGATGTAAAATTTATTTGGCCTCTTAGAGACTATCAGCTAAAGTATCAGCTAAAGAAATTTCTTTCTTCTCCTTGCTTCAGGGTGCCCAGCCCAGTTTTGAACATAATTACAGTAAAAAAACACCAGCTACAACACAAAATGTTCTATCTTTAAATATGTATAAATTCTGCTTCCTTTTATTTGTTTCTGATGTGGCTTGTGGGAAAAAAAACCCTACTCTTTTCTCCTAGAAAACCATTTATGGTTTTAAAAGTTTCAATGGCCATTATTTAGACATCCCAACACCCTCATCACAACTACTTAAAGACTTAGTAAACTCTTAGGAGTGTCAGCTGAGATTCCTGTAACGTTCTCACTACCACTACTGATTTTCTGGAGCTGGAAAGAAATCAGTTTCTTTCTCTCATGGACATTCTCTCCTTCTTATGAAGTATTTCAGGTCACAAAAAATTAAATTCTGTTTCTATATAGTACCCTCATTTTTCACTCAGAAAATGAATCAACACAATCCTGCCTTCACCACTGTAAACTGGAGAGGGGGGTCCCATGTTCTTTAATCACTTCTAGCTCAAGGTGCTTGACAGTGATCCACTTAATCTTTTTACTTAGTCACTCTTAACTACTCTAACAGAAAATATGCTTTTTCACTACACTTTCTTCAGAACCTTCTCTCTAATAGGAAGCTTTATCAGTTAAAAGTGTAATTCCCAGTAACACAGATAACACCAAAACCCCTATAGCAGTATATACTGTTAAATGGATTCATCCCACAAATCCTTTGCTTTCATTTTGGCATTGGTTTTCTAAGGGGTATCTCCCTAGCCTGAAAGTGAGCAAAGCAGCTTTTAAATAATTACAGAAATACAATGAAGGGTTTATCACCTCCTGTGAATCTGTATGAAGTTGTCATACCTGTCAATAAACAGAAAGAAACTCTTTTGCAGAATTAGGCATTGCTTCTATTCCACTGATAGCATTATTTTCTTGTATTCTGAACTCCGACTCAGTTGTCAGTATCATTCTGGAATAAGTTGGCAAATAGAAGTGTTCAGCTGGAGGAAATAGTTTCAGTTCTATGTTAGAAATTCAGTTCTGTGTTCAAATAGCCACCAGGATGACTAAGGTGCTAGAACATCTCTCATATGAAGAAAGGCTGAGAGAGCTGGGTTTGCTTGAGAAAGGGGTTGCCCTCCAGAGACCCTTCCCGACTTTAGTAGTTTCGTGATTCTGTGATTCTATATTTTTATAGAAGATGAAAAAGCATGATGTCCTTCTTCTGATACAAATGTGCACTTGTAAGACCTTGAAGATTTTTTTCATGTTTCTTCATTCCAAATTTTTCATGACTATTTTCATACTGGGTATCAGTGGTTTAGAATTATTATGTTCCATAATTAATAATTATGTCCCAAAGTCTTCTTTTCCAGAAAAAAGATTATGTTGCTTTAATTTCTGATCTTTCTCATTTCTTTAATTGTGCTGCTGTTTCTTTGACATTTTTAATGTTTCTTTAATTATCATCCACAAACTTGTGGATGTTCTATTTCACATTTAAAAACGGAACTACATTTCTCATCAGTGGATCAGGGTGATCTTAAAATTGTTCTCCAAGAACTACCAGCTGAGACTAGAGAAAGGGGAGGAAACAATGAATTCCATGTCATCTTCTACATAGTCCTGATCTTTGGCTGTCCCAGGACCTGAATGCCAATATCCACACAAAAGGGTGCTCAAATATTTTCTTTGATAGCTCCAAGAAATATTATCTTAATTGAAGACCCACAGCATGAGAGAAGAATATACTTCTTAGCAGGGAGACTTGTTACTTTCCTACTCTGTAAAATATATATATATATAGTTGACAGATTTGTCAGTTCTTAGTCTTTTCTTTGTCTATCCATTTTCTTGACATTTAAAATAGGGAAAATATCATATATGCAGTTTACTGTGTATATGTTTGAAAAACCCATAATTACTTGAGATACAATGTCTTACAATGATTCATTCATTATTATTTGTGATTTGGAACTAGCTTTTTTGATTTTTAATTTTTATTTCTGTACTAATATTTCCCACTAGCATATTGTTTAATTTTTTAAGAGTATGCAGCTTGATATTACTTTTAATGTTCCAATCTAAATTGGCCTCTGTTGTCTTTTTATGTCTCTTCAAATTTTCTGGGTTATATTTCAGCTTTTTCTATAATCAAAGATGAAGTTTCCTGGAAAATGTTGTAATGCATTCTATTAAAAAATCGGTGACAATTAAAATAGTCGTGTTTGGAGACTCCTGCTTTGTTAAAAGCATGGATAAACATGATTTCTTTGCCCTCTATGATTTCGTTTGTTCTTGCTTTTTCATGTGCACTTGTCTGCTCTTTTTCTAGCTTGTAGAAATAAACATCTTACCACCAGAATCAGAGCTGCTTTTTAGTTCTTCAGTATTTGTCCCATAGAGATACTGGCTCCACAACAGAGAAAGACACAGGTCCTTGCAGGCTCATTCTGCACCTTAGTTCCTGTAGAAGAAAGCTTGAACACATTTTCCAGAGGATAACCATCATATGTTTAAAAGACCCTTCATCTTTATTTCAGGCTACGCTGTAAGTTGCCTGAAATATACCATGATATATTGGCACTGCGTCCTTGCCTTCTACCTGAACATTATTTTACCATTTCCTCTCTAGATGACTGTAAAAGATACCAATTTCTCTTTCAAAAATACTTTTTTTTTTTCAGATCCAACCTATTTTTACTGCTACCTGCTATTCAGACTCACTCTTCCCTTTCTGTCTCATCTCTAACAATTTTATTTCTGGAAGGATTCCCATAATAATGCCTTTTTCAGAAGAAATAAAAGCAGCTCACATAAACAAAGATACTGTATGACCTTTTAAGGGATTGATAAAACTTAGTAGAGGACATTATACTTATTTTAAAAACTCTTTTAAAGTAAAAATACAGTATTCATCATGTGAAAAAGTATTGAGAACTCACTGCTATCTCCACAACAGCCACCCACGCAAAATCTTCATCAGTGGGTGGTTTCCCTGTATTCCAGAGCAGGAAATACATTTTCACCTTTGTCAAGGAAGAAAACACAATAACAATAAACTTTCTGATGGCAAAACCCTGATAAGAAAGGTAAAGAGCAAAAGAAAAGAAAAGTCAGACTGCATGAATTTAAACAAATTTTCACTCTTCTAACAGAATTAATTCTAGATCAGGTACAAAGTAATAATATTTAAGAGCAAGTAATGACAGCTAATGGAGTATAAATTCTGGAAATGCCTAAATTAGCCATGCAACAAACTCTTAGGTCAGTGCCATACCCACATGAATAAATGTCAAACTTATTTTAAAACAAGGAGAAAGAGCACTGATTTTATAGCATTATATGATATAATTTATCATTATCTGCATCACTGATGAGATAGTACAGAAAAAATCTTCTGGAGTTGCCATTTGTGGATAAATATCAGTAATCCTCTTTAGCTCAGTAGTTGGGAATTGATAAGAAATGTCCTTGTATTGGTCCAATGCATCTATGACCAGAAAATGAAAAAAAAAAAAAACCCTGAAGTTTTTGCTCAGAAGTGGAAAAGGTAATAGTGAATATACCAAACCAAAAGGGAAGCACGAGCAATCACTTTGATTGTAAAACCAGGAGAAGCCCTGGTTTTCTGTACCTGCAAATGCATCATCATTTTTGTGCACATATATGGTGAAGGAGATTCTGATGGTTCCATGCTTCTTTTGGGAGAGTAGTGAGATGTCTTTATGGATGTTCTGAGTCAGCTGCTCTGATATTGAATATTATGAGAAAACATAGAAGTTTAGCCTGAGGAATTATCAAGAGGGCAAGGCAGACAACCTACTAAGTAATCTCCTGACAGTTCTCCACTTTGAAGAGTATGAAATTAGGCCATGTAGTTCTGAGTCACAGAATCACACAATCACACAATCACAGAATAAGCTGAGTTGGAAGGGACCCTCGAGAATCACCAAGGTCCAACTCCTGGCCCTCCACAGCACCATCCCCAAGAATAACACCATGTGCCTGAGAGCATTGTCCAAATTCTTCTTAAGCTCTGTCAGACTTGGTGCTGTGACTGCACTGGGGAGCTTTCTATAGAAAGATTGGGGAAAATGTGGGGCCACTGCTGAAGCACGTGGGTGTCCAGGACAGAGAAAGAGGACACAGAAAAGGCGGAATTATTGAATGCCATCTTTGCCTCAGCCTTTACTGCTGAGCTCAGCTCTGAGGAGTCCCAGATCTCAGAGGCAAGAGAAGGTTGAAGAAAGGAAGATTTCCCCTTGGTCACAGGGGGATGGGTTACAGGTTAGCTGGGCAGACTAAATATCCATAAATCCATGGTCCCTGATGGGATGCACCCATGGCTGCTGAAGGAGCTGGGGGCTGACCTACCAGAAAACAGCTCTACAGAGAAATCCTGAACGTCTTGGTGACTGAACAAGCAGCAAGGAGACCTGGGGTGATTTAGGAAGAATGTGGCTGGCAAGTCAGGGGAGATGATCCTGCCCCTATACTCAGCTCAGCCCTAGTGAGACCACATTTGGAGTGCTGTGTCCAGTTCTGGGATCCTTAGTACAAGAGAGAAAAGGAACTGCTGGAGAAGGTCCATTGGAGACCACAGAGATGATGAGAGGTCTGGAGCATCTCATATGAGGAGAGACTGAAGGAGCTGGGCTTGTTTATTCTAAAGAAAAAAAGACTGAGAGGGGATCTCATCAATGCACATAAATATCTCAAAGGTGTGTGTCAAGAATATCATGCCAGACCATTTCAGTGGTGCCCAGAGACAGGATGAAGAGCAGCAGCCATGAACTAAGAGAGGAAGTTTCACCTAAACACGAAGAAGAACTTCTTTACATTGAAGATGGCAAAGCATTGGAACAGCCTGCCCAGAAAGGTAATAAAGTCTCTCTGGACATTCAAAACCCACTTGAACACATTCCTAAGCCCTGCCTTGGCAGAGGGAGTTTGAGTGGGTGAGCTCCAGCAGTGCCTTCCAATCCTAACAATTCTGTGCTCATGTGATTCTGTTAATATCCTAATTCAGAAGTTTAAGCGTTAGTTTTACCTTTTGTTTGTGGCATGTGTTCAATCCCTTGTGAAATCAGCAGCCTTAGAATTTGGTTGTTGTGTTTTGCTTAATAAAGATGAATTTAAGAATATGTTTAAAATACATGAGTGAATTGAGGTCCAAGATTGATTCAAAAATTCTCTTAGTGTTTGAAGAGTTTCATTATTAAAAATGGTAGCCATTATTCTGATAATGGTAGTCTGTGTGCATGTGTCAATTGTCTTTATGTATAAGTCAAAAATAAATTAAAAAATCTGAATGCTCTGAAGTGGAATATTGTCAAAGCAGAAGAGCTTGGGCAAAGGCAAGATAAAAAATTTATTAAAATAGAAGTAAAGGGAGACTGTAAAAGGAAACTGTAAAAACAAGGCTGTCTCTACATAAATCAGTGGAGACTGAGATCTAGGACACAACCATATATAAGAAACATATAGAATAAAAATCTTTTTTTTCATAGAACTATTTTTTCCTTCCTTTTTTTCTGCTTGTTTATTGACTACACAATTTCATATTATTCTCTTAGAGTGGGAAGTTTGGCTTACTGTCTGGCAACACTATGAACAAAAAAGAAAATCTTTAATAACTTTTTATCTGAAAATACGGGAAGTCTTCTGTAGGTTTGAACAACATGCAAGAGCTGGGTTCCTAAGTTAAACATATTTGGAAAGACATTGAAGTATTTTTCCTGAATCCTCATGTGACCTGCACGTGTGCCCAAGTATTATTGAGTTTAAATTTGAGACCCTGATTAAGTGTATTAAGTTTTGCATGTACCAAGGGAGTATGATGTTTTGTATTATTACTACTGCTTCCAAAAAGCACTAATAATTCTGTTAGATTTTTCAAACTTTCCTGATGTAAACCAGAACTGGGAAATAAAGGGGGAAGAAAAGCTTTCTTTAAAAACAAAAAAATCAACAAAAAACTAAAATAGAAAACAGAAAACATCCCTCAATGTTATGATTTTTCTCTTCCCCTCCTATAGGTTTGATTTTTGAAAATACTCTGACAAGATTTCTCTAGTAAAATTACTGAGAGGCAATGAATTCTTGAAGGTTTTTTTGCAAGAATTCCATTTTCAATTAATATGAGTACTGTGTCATATATGTCAGAAACTATTTATCTTCTCAGTCATAACTGTGAAACAACATCTGAATCAATGGAAAAGAGGTAAAAAGCAAAGTGGGTCATCAGTCCCCAAAGTTACACTGTGATTTTAGCTATGTTAATAAGGAGAAAGAAGCAGAAAATTAATTGAATTTATTACTTCTTGTGAATTCTTAGTGCAAATCTATCAGCTCTCATCTTTTCTCAAGATGCAAGCTACATCTTTTTTCTGGTTTTTGGTTAGGTTTTTTTTGTTTGGTTTGGTATTTTTCCTAATTAGTTAGTTAACAAATATATCAGGTGCTATGTTGAAAGTTTCAGCTAATTAGAAGTGCCTGAGAATACAACTTAAAAATAAGAAAATGTGCACTGTAGGGCAAAGATTCCTGGTTTTACTGCCCTTCCAACTGTATGTTTTATATATTTGCAAAAGTAGCTTACAACTGCAGCAGTATAGAACTTGTGATAATAAAAACTTTAGGGCTTACAAAATGTCATAAAAAGCTCATGGACTATTTCTAGAAAAGTCATGAATTATTTATGAAGCAACTTTCAGAACTAGGTTTTCTGTTCTGCTTCCATTTATATGTCTCAGGGTCATCAATTTCAGTTTATTTTAACATACAAAAGATAATCTTTCACTTTTTCACTAGAAAGTAATAAAGTTTGGGCATAGTTTCAAATAAAAAGAAGCCAGCCATTTATGATACATATATAAAAGATGGTTATTAATTAAACATTGACATTTTAAAAGAAAAAACTTTTAAGTGTCTCCAGTTTCAAGACTGCTTAAAATTTGTGAAAGCTTAAATGATTTATTCCTGTTTCATTTGAAAATTAAAATTGAATAAACAATTGGCAGTGAATATTTTTTTCCCAGCAAAATCATCCTCTTCTTCTCTTAGAAAACTGCGTAACAGTTTTTGGATCCTGCAGTGGGTTGATCTTGGTGGGATTCCAGGTGTCCACCAAGCAGCTCTATCCCTCCCCTCCCTCAGCAGGACAAAAGAGAAAAAATCCTTGAGACAAAGGCAAGAAAATAAAGTAACTTTAACAAAGTAAAGAAAAAGCAGCGCAGAGAAGCAAAGGAGAAAGAGATTGTCTATTTCCCCAATAACTTCCTAGGAAGCAGGGCCTCAATATGCATAGCAGTTACTCCAGAAGATAAATGCCTTAATGACAAATGCTTTACTAAAAAATGCCCACTCCACTCCTTTTTTCTCTTAATGTTTCATGCTGGGCACGATGTTGTCTGGTAAGGAGCACCTCTCTGGTCAGCTTGGGTCAGCTGTTCCAGCTGTGTTCCCTCTCAGCCTTGCTCACCCTCAGCCTACAGGCCATCGGAGGGCAAGTTAGAAGAGACAGTGCTGATGTTGTTATGTGCAACACTGCTCAGCAGTCTCCAAAACACTGGAGTGTTACCAGCATTGTTCTAGTTACAAACACAAAGCACAGCAGTGTAAATGCTGCTATGAGGAAAGTTAACTCCTTCCCAGACAAGCTCAATTCAGTTTCCTGGTAAGAGAAATAAAAGGTTGTGTGCTAGCAACTTCCACCATTATCAGCACATGAATGAAAAGGGCAGAGTTTCTCTGGACTAAAATGCTACTATCTCACATACTGTTGGGCAGATCAACCACATCATCATAGCCTCGAAATATCTTCAAAAATATTTATTCTTCTCTAGTGGAACTTTGGTACCAAGTGCAGAGACATCTCCATTAGACACAAGACAGAGAGTAAAAACTGATCTAAAAGGAGTGTTCATCACTGAAATGTTAGCATCTCCATATATGAGGCAGTTTTCTATTCGTAGCTTTGAACATCTAAAAGAAAGTTAATGAAGGAATGGAAGACAAGAGAAGCCTGCATTGCAGGAGAGACTCTTCTCTCTCAGTGTTTGTGAACTAAAAGGGCAAACTGGTCAGCTTTGTAGTGGGAGGGGTAGGAGGGTTTCTATTTGCATTTTAGTGCAGACAGTGTATCTCAGATCATCTGTGTAGATTCCCTTTTATAGAACATGGGGAGCAATTACAACTTCTACAGTACAACTCATCTCAGGGGTATCAGCTAAAGTTGATCAGATGAACTATGCAACAGATGCACATATTTCTCTCAGTTGAACAGAAACAGAGCTAAGGGCAGACATCCCAACTGTAGATGTTTAAAGCCCAGTAAGATGAATCCTGCCTGAGGTCTTCACCTTCAAAATATTCATGAACTCATAAGTTGTCTTTTAAGATTGGACCAAAATTCTCAACTAATAATTGCCAGCAATTGTGGAAATTGTAACATATGGTAATGAATCATCAGTTGCTGACTACTGTTGAGTCACTGCACATGTAAACAACATACTGTTTACCACTTCTGGAAAGACCAATTCTTAATATCTATTCAAATAATATAAAATTTTGATAGCAAAACAATGAAGATAAATCACTGAATAATATCAGTTGTGTGGGGTAAAACTCCTAGTATGATTTGGCTAAGCTAACATCACTGGCCAAAATATTTTTTGGGACTCAAATAATTTTCACCTGTCACAACAAGAAAATATCACATCATGAAGCACTGAACAGAATGTAGAAAGAAGCTGAATTTTCTAGCACAAACACTGAATTCTCTGCCTTGATGCTGCAGTTATTTACCTACATCTAGATAGGTATTCTAAAGCCATTATCAGAAATGGAAGGGCAGGGAGAGGAGGGAGAGGAGGGAGGGAGGGAGGGAGGGAGGGAGAAGCAGTCAGAAGCTAAAAATCTATTGCTAAGCTTAATGTAGTCACCTTTCCTGCTCAGCACAGGATAGAATTTCTCCAGGTAAATATGTATTCTTTACCAAGAAAAGCAAGCCAGACCCAGGATGGATCGAAGATTATCACAGCTTAAAAGAGACCTGCTCCTTGCAGTGGGGCTGCTCTCCAGCCTGTCATCCCCCAATGTGTGTGTTCAACCAGGATTGCCCTGCCCAAGGTGCAGAATCCGGCATTTTCTCTTGTTGAATTTCAGATGGTCATAGAATAATTGAATCACGGAATCACAGAAGCATATTCCAGTTTGGGCTGGAAGGGAAAAAAAGTTACCCTATTCCAACCACCCTGCTACAGGTAGGGATGCCACCCACTAGATTATATCATTGCTCAACTCCCTAGTCTCTCCAGGTCTCTCCATAAGGCCTCTTTACCCTTGAGGGAATCCACAGCTCCCCTTACATTAGTATCATCAGCAAATTTCCTTAATATACATTTGACTCCAGCGTCCAGATCATTTACAAAGGAAAGAGAAATAAAAAGGGAATTAAAAGAATGAAAAGAAATAATTTCTTGATAAGTATTATTTTTAATGCTATGAAAAATGAAAATTTTAGTCTTTGATTGAAGAAAACAAAACAATGAAGTTAATTTCTAAATTTTATTACAGGTGATGTTAATTTAATTTAATATAACATTGGCTTTACTTAATTTCTTCAGTTATTTCTGTAGACATTTGACTATGCATACTATTTCAAATCAAAAATAAGTCTTTACTATGATTTTTTAATACTGTGAAAGATGTGACAAAGGTCTGTTTCTAACTGAGGTTACCTTCCTCTATTGAAGTCTTTAATTCTGAAATGAGAGAATCAAATACCATGTAGAGTATGTAAGCCACTTCTCCAGGAAACTCAGTCCAGCATGATTATTCAATTCTCAAGGACATAAAAAAAAAAAAAAAAGCTGAAAAAATGGCTTGAACCACACAGTAAAACTTCTTTCTTCTACTCTCTTAAATGATTTTTTCATTTGGAAGCTTTGAGGTAAGCAAAAAACTTTCTAGAAATAGCATGACTGCAAGCTTAATAACTTGCTCATATTCCCACAAGAAGAGTTAAATGCCATAGTACTAAATAATGATGCCTGCTAGAACCACAGCTTTTCAAAAAACATCTCAAATAGTGTTAAACTGCAAATTTGGGAAGTGTCCTTTCAGCCTGATGCATAAAAAGGATTGTCTGGTAAAAGAAATAGAATACTGCATGCACATACTACAGTATTCCATGGATCTGATTAAAGTATTGATCCATCTCCATTATAAATAATAGGTAGGAATATATCCAAAATTTATTATGGAGATACAAACACTATAATAATTAACAAAGTTATATTTTGTTTTTATATCTTCATTCAGAATTGCAAACTGTTTTTATCCTTCCACATTGATGAATTATGGGAGCATACTACAACAAGTACAACTAGAAAAATTCAAGAAGTTGATATATTTGATTTTTTTTTTTAAAAAATTAAGGATTAGGAATGGGTATGGAATCCTTAATATCAGGTGATAGGTCTACACCATTTTGAAGTTCATATAATCCATGGTCTGTAAACTGTACTTTGCTCTAATGCTGTATTTGATGTCCACTGCAACTACAGAATCTGAAATCCATAAACTGCAGAAGTTTGCTCTGTAATGCTGCAACACCATGTAATTATTTCTGACTGTTTCATCAATGACTGCAGTTTGGTTCTTCACAATACTTCTATTTTAAATCCTGGCAGGGACATGGAAGTTTGTTTTCAGTATAGCAGCTTAGGCTGTAGACAGTTTCCAAAAATCGGCATATTCAATCACTATATCTTCACTCTTTGATATACTGCCAAAATATCTCCAAGACATCACTATAGAATTCTAATGACACTGTCAACCTGTTGCATATAACTGACAGTTTTAACCTTTATGTTTTGAGAAACATTCAATAGTTTATTCCCATAACACTTCCCCAAAATAACTGGTTTTGTATTTATGGATGATGGGCTTCAACCAGCCTCCTGCATACCAGGTTATTCAAAGCTACAATATTACACACAGTTAAATAGAGAATTATATGACATAGACTTCACCATCTGGCTTAGGAGCATGATGTTTTTTATATGCTCTAAAATTATTTTTCAACCAAGAATATTCCCTTAGATAGTTGTTTATACAGCCATGACACTCCTCATTATATGGAAGTATGTAAAAATAACACTAAAGTTCAAGCTATACACGCTTTAGGCACATTTATATAGTTGTGTACAAAGACATTTTGTGATGATTCCAAAATACTTAATCTTTGTGGCAACTTAGTCCAGTAAATATTATAGCTACATTTAAATAACAACCAGCTGAAATCTGTTATTTCACTTTACAGGAAAAACTTTCAAAGGTGCTCAAAATTTCATATTTATAATAGTGATTAGTATGTAGACTTCAGGTGGGAGGTGATCCAGACATTCTTGTACAATTTCTTTAATACATGCCAACTCTTCACTAACTCAGAATTTTTTGTAATGCACTTTATTCTGTTTACTTGTCTTCTGATATCATTCTTAGTTGGTAGGAGGAATTAAAAAGATAATATGGTTTGAAATTTTTATTAAGGTAAGGCTCTTGGGTCACACAAATAAAGTCACCCATTGAATTTCAAGAGAACTGTATCAATTCGGTTATTTCATTCACTTACTGAAGGAGTATATCTATTTACAAGATTATTTTAATTTGCATTACCATAAACAAGGTTTTGTTTAGAAATCCAAAACTAGAAACAAGTTGTCAGTGGTTTTCATTAGCATTACATGCTTTACTACAGTACACTTGGGGAAATTACAGACTGCAAAAGTGGAATGTGATAAATTACTTGGAATTGCTTTCTTATGTGGTTTTAGTGACTTAAAACAGACTGGTATACAAGAAAAACAACGATAGCAAAGAATCCAGGGACATTTAAACAAAACATTTAAAAAAAAACAAATTCACAGATACCTGTTAGGAATTCTCAGAATAAAATTTGTATCTCTCAAGGGGTCTAGTGAAAACCCCATGAGTGTTCATGTCCTCTTATAGGTAACTTATCCTTAAATCTGAGTGATAGTTCTTCAAAACTGTGACAAACTTTTTACAAAGTTAATTTTTAAAAAATAATACCTTGATCTATTATCTTAATTTATAAGAACCTGTTTTAAGCTCTACAGTAAAGAAAGCCAACAGATCAGTGAAGTTACCCTGCTGATCCATTGTCTTGACACTGCCAGACTGGTAGTTCTTCTCTCACTCACTTTGCAACAGTGACTTCTAACTCTGAGTAACCAAATAGGAGGCTGAAACAAAACAATAAAAAAGGAACCATATAATGGGGGAAGGAAGGTAAGCTTCAGGCAAAAAGGCTTGAGTGGACACTTGTTTTTGTTCAAGGAACTTGGTGTTCTGATGAGCCATTGGTGCTTGAGCAGCTCATGACTGATAGTGACAGGAGAAGCCAAGTCATTTGAACTGTGAGCTGGCCGTCTGAGAAGGAAATCTGAACACAGATATGCTCGGCTGCTTGACCGCAGAGCAGGACTCCTTCAGCTCACCAAATCCATCCACTGTAAACAAATGGTACTGAAGGCAAGCAAACATGTGACAGATTCTTATTGCCATTCTAACCTTGTCAACTTCTTCAGCTGGCAGATAGATTGATCCAATTGGTGTATTTTACTGGAGCCTAACACTGTGGGGGCAAGAGGAGTGTAACTGAATACATAAAATCAATTCTTACTGTAACTGTTGAATTATCAGGACAATAACCTGCACTAACATTTCTGTGTCAAATTATGTGATAAGTGAGTACCCAGGAAAAGTGAAAGCAGGAATACTTCTATTTTATTCCTTTTCTGCCAATATGCATATCTTATTTCTGCTAAACAATCTATTGAGTACTTTCTGGTTTTCTACAGAAAGCTTAAGGTATTTTTATGGATCATTAAATAATCTAACAACCTATTTCCACATGTGATGGGACGATCAGATGGGCTCAGCTAAAACTCATATCACTACCTACTTCAACTCTTCCAGGTACTTGGGCTGAATCTGCTATGCTATTGAGTTTTTTATCATCAAGCATTAGACAGTGTATGAACACAATCAGCTAAATGCTGTTTATTTTTTGACAGGACATGAATAATATTTGCTTAATCAAAGAAATTACAGTTAGAAGTCATAGACTGTTTTAAACACAGTGTAGTATGGCTTCAGCTACACCATACTACATTTAGTGTAACTAGTTGGTTTTTTTTATAATCTGGAAGCTTTAAAAAAAGTTCTTAATGCCCATACTGAGGTAATAAACATGAGTAAGAGTTTCAGATGGTCCTCAATCCAAAATTCTATTTCAAACTAAATTTTTTTGTTAAAGCATTTGTCAAAATCCATGTGATACAGAGAAAGAGAAGATATTGCATACAAACCTGAATTCCTTCTTCTGGCAAAAGGTCTTACAAACCTAATGAGACTATCTTAGGGAAAAATGGAAAAATGCAGTGGTGGAGATTTTTAGGTAGAATATTATGGATTGATAATTATAAATCATATATGAATAAAGCTATTATTCACAGCATGTCTGCTTTCTATTGATAGAACTAATCTCATTTGGGCAGGAGGATGGGGCTGGAAAGGGGTAAAGCAATGGCCTACCTTCATTTTTGTGAACAAGCCACAATCCAGAGCTTGTTTTCCTTGGCTAAAACGTGGCTTTGCCTAGTAACTACTCTTATTAGACCATGTTTCTTTCCTTACTTTCAAATATTTTATCCAGCTCAGCACAAGCTTTAAGACCCCAGAGGGACCTAAAACTTCTAAGAGCTTTTGCAAAAAATAAATGCCTCAAACCAAAAAGCACCTCAACAGGTACGTTATTTGAAGTTGATTTCTCTAAAAGAGAATTCCATCTCTTAAGGTGATCCAACATTTTAGAAACATTTGATATATCCATCATAAAAATCAAATTAATAAATTCTCTATCATCTCTGTAAAACCAGGACAAATTAACTCTTGTTTGTGATCTGAGAGACTTGCAAATATTTTTCTTGCCATTTCTGTCACCTTTTTTCATTTTGCAGAGATAGGATATTTTTTTCTGCTTCCCTAATATAGCTAGAATGGAGACAATTGTTTTCATTGCATAAGTTTCAGAATCACATCACTATTAGTGTTTTTTTTGCTTTTTCTCAGCATCATTGAAAATGTCAGAATGTATTTGGGATAATATTAGTCAACTAATGCTTCAAGACCATAAAAGGGAAAACAAGTTATTTTTTTGTTGATGAATTTTCTTTCTCTTGAGAAAGAAATTAAGTTGAAATATTTAGGGAGGAAATTTGTTCCATCTTTTTCCTGGTGATATAAGGATACAAAGCAATATTACTGAAGATGAGAGATAAATTCTGCCAAAATGCAAGAACAGGATAATCCAAACTACAAGAAGTCATTGGAGAACAATTCTTTTCTGCACAGGAGGTCAAAGAGACAAAGGAACTTCATGCTTTAACAGATCCATGCAAGAAAGCTCTTCTTCCGTTCCTTTGTGAGGAAGCCATCACCTTCAGTGTATAAACAGGCAATAAGATGTAATTCAGGAAGTGGAAAGCTTATTTCTCTCTGGCAAAGCAACTCTGTCATGCAAGAGTAATGGTTTTATTCCTCTGAAGTAAAAGAGGAGTCAGTCTTGCTCAGGTAATAATGAAATGCTTTATTTTAACCAACTCTATTTACTTTGGCAATGGCAATTAACATTTTCCAAAAGTGGAACGCTTCATCATAGGTCAAAGAAGGTTTACACATGTAAGAAAACATGTTTGCAAAGATTGGACTAATCTCATCCACCTTGTTAAAAAAAGATCTTGAAATTAATGTCTTCATACCTATTACATATAATGTGCATTATTGAATAGAGTTTCATTTTTTGTAAATGTTTTGTGGGAAGCTGAATTAAAGAAAAATCATATTTTGAACAAAAGAAAAAATAAAGCTTACATTTCTCTTTCTTTAAGTAGCATAACCTATCCTTCAATCACATTTATAGGTTTCTAAAAAGTGTCCTGGATAATTCCAAGGAAAACCATGCTTTGTACGACATCAGTATTACAAGAAAATCCAGAAAAGTAAAGCAAGTGAGCCCCCTTGTGTCCTGATTCTCATCTAATAAAACTGCCATTCAGAGGTTCTAATAAAATATCTTAGAAATAATTACATTTTCTACAAGCAAGTATGATAGATAGTAAACAATCCTAAATGCTCATAAAATCAATATATAGATTTTTGGCATAAGTTAGCATATCTTGGTTTTATTCATGGATTAAATAGAAATATATGGTTCTCTTCAGCCTCTAAAATTGAGAATGCTCTCTCAGATAATTCATGGTCTAAAAAGTCTCATTGATTTTTTAAACTGAAAATGAAACCTATCATTCCACTTTCAGAATATATTTTGATGACAAATATAGTCATTTCTAGATGGATTTTTGAACTGTGTTTGTGAGTCTGTAAGCTAAAATATTGCTTGTTTAAAATTTACAAATATAAGTTCCTGACTTTTGTAGACAAAATTGTGCATCAAATTTTTCTGATACTATAATAGACATGGTCACTGACAAAATTTCTCTTTATGAAATACTTATTAACTAGAGAAACAATAATTAAAAAAATATCTGACAACTGGTATGGTAAAGCTGACTGTCTAACAAAACTAATCTATTTTTTGGTTTAGGGTTTGATTTTGAAGTGGGTTTTTTGTTTTTTTTGTTTTGTTTTGTTTTGTTTTTTGGGTTTTTTTTTTTCTTTTTTATGTAACTGAAGAGAGTTTGCAGAAGAGAGAAGCAGATAATCCATAAGCACTCAGACAACCTCAGGCAGAAAGCAAGATCTCTGGAAGAGAATGATGGGAAAGAGAGGGGGAAAAATCAGAAAAAGACTGTCAGGCCCTCAAGATGAATTCATAAGCAATAAGGAAAGGGAATTAATTACTTTACAAGATGAGGAAGTAGCTTATACATAGAGGAGCAACTATCATCCTATCTCACTTAGGAGAAAAATTATAAAAGCCTGGTGGCAGTGAGAGATCAATGACTTAGCAGTGCTAGTTAAAGATACAGCTGCTCTAGATTCCTCAGCAATGTGATTTTCTCTTGAGGGAAGAGGGGCACTAAAGGAATCAGCCACTCTGCTCTTAGCTAAAATGATCGATCTCCACTTGTCTTTTCTCTACACTTTTGTTATAAATAATTCTATACAAACACAGGTACAGCAAGCCACAGGTGATACCTTTTGTAAAGCACAGATCTCTTCTCACCAAAGTTCCACTTATTACATTAATTATCCCCTCCCCAGAACTTGAAAAATTTGGGATATTTTCAAAAGTAAAACACTAGTAATTCATGGGGCACTAGTAAAAGAAACAGGCAAACACCCCAGTACTTTATTCCTGAGGCAATCATGCAAATATTTTGACTTTTTCATATTATGTAAACATTCTGATGAGAATCTTAGCCCCTGTAGCCACACAGACCTGCAAAAGTAACATACATATCTCAAACAGGCAGGTCACCTTTGTATCGTGTTATCATCAAAGTATCCATATTGCAACACCTGCAATCATAACTCAGTTGCAAAGGCTTGGAAGTGTGAGGCTAGATGAAAACAGAGAGACTGGCCTGTGAATTAAGACACAAACTGAAGTTACTACACTGTGAGAATGGGGGACTTTCTTCAAGATTGCCTCTAAGAAGTTTTTCTTCATTATTAATGCCAGGAGCTATGCCAGGGTGAGGTTGCAGTCCCTGCAAGCACCCCGGCTGTGCCCAGACATGGAGTTGGTGAGATCAGCCCTATGGCGGATCTCCTGCTCTTGCAACTCTCAGAACCTCATTGTGGCATCAGCAACACACCTCTCCTCTGAGCCAGGAACTTATCACTATTCCAATTAACATTTTAACAGTCTAAGAGTCCACATAATCTAATTATTACAGAAAGGCTCATTAATCATCTTCTTACATCATTTAAAGAGAAAATCCTTAGATTCTACCATTTTTCTCTATTATTGCACTTCCCAGTCCAGTACTTCTTGGGGCCATTTTATGCTCACCATTTCAGCCTTCCTCAGGAAGGCCAGGGCCCCCTGCAATGAGTGGAGCAAATGCAGAGGGTGTCATCCCATTACTGTGGTCCTGTTTGGGTCTCTGAAGGTTTATTTCCCTCCCTGCCTCTTCCTTCTGGGGAGCCCTTGGGGGAATTGCCCCTTCACCCAGTGACACAACAGGCAGATTTTCTCAGTTTGTCTGCTGGCAAGAGATAATTAGTCTGTCCTCCTTAAACTTCAGACTTTTTTATGCGTGATGTTCGTACCTTTGCTCCTAAGAGTCATGCCTTGCTTTTTTTCATGTAACTCATGTCCTCAGGACTACAATTGCATTTGTACGTGTATGTCCAAATGGTATCAGCCCAATAAACTTTCTCCATACGTGATCCCTTGAGGACTCCTATGAAGAGAAATATCTAGATAAACATATAAGGCAGTTCTCACTGCTCTGGCAGTCTAAGATTATTTTCAGCTCCCAAATACCATCCATGGATTGAGGATTGTCTTAGACCTGTTAAATCATCTTTATAGTGACCAACATTTGATCAGCCCTTGAATACCTGTCCAAACTTTTTGAATCTTGAAAGCTTGAATCTGCAATTCCCTTTGGCAGCATTCCACAGGCTATGGACAGGCATAATCCTCCAATGCTTTTCTAGTTCTTGTCTAGAGAAGACAAATTATCTTTTACCCACCCTCTCCATGATGTTCATTTTTCAGTTCTTTGCCACACACTCCCAAAACTGTGTCAGACTTTAAAATATTTAAGTAGATAGAAACCCTTTAGATATTTAGAAACTGTTGTGCATTTAAGTCATGCCACAGAAATCCCACTAGATGACTTGCTGTATCTTGATATGTCTTAACACTTCTAAAAATCTGCCCAAAATGCGGAAAATGATGAAAAGCAAAAAATATACCTCATTTCTAATAGCAGTACATCTTACTTTAAGCTATTATAATGAAATGGGCTTGCATCTGGCAGACTGAATGCTTGCTAGGATCAGAAAGACAATTCTTCTCAAAGAGAATATTGACAGATAATATTTCTGAACTTTCTTTCACTGTGAAGGCATTTTTACTCCCCATATGATTTATAAATTACATTCATTTAAAACTGAGACAGAATCATGGGTACTAGGTTATACTGTGCCTTGGCCCTCATACCCTGTCCTTCCAATTATAAGTTCCCTAGGAGTTCTGATTATAGCTGATAGTGTTGTTTTGGAGATTAAGTGTTGTTTCCTTATTTTTTAATTTAACTTGGACAGATATTTAGATCTACACATTGCCAATGCAGAACCAAGGCATAAAAATCTAATATTTTCAAGAGTTTTAATGGTTCTGTAGCCAGCATGTAACTCTCCCTGAGGCATGACATGTCTAGAATCTGCCTTTTGTGGTTGTATAGTACTTTGTATGCCCTTTTTATTACTCTAAATTAAGAATGATCTCATATGAACATTCCTTGTTTCCACAAGGAGCATAATGTCCGAAATACCACATTTTAAGTTCCATGCACATTACCTGTGTAAGTCTCATTAACCTTTCTTACTGGTGATTTTTTTTGTTCTCTACTTTTAAGCCTTTAATACCATGACAAAATACTAATGTAATCCCTAGCACCAGACTTTAGTAATTGTCACAGAATTCTGCATTACCCAAATAATTATGTACTCTGGTAGGCCACCTAAGCCCCATTATTCTCTGTATTACATACGTAGCTAAACCAAAGTTTTTAAATCTCTTTCAGGGAAACATTACATAGAGAGTGTCACTGTTTCTTTTCCTTAATTAGTTTTACAATCTTAATTGCACACCATTTTGAAAAAAATGACATATACAAGCTGTTAACATGTCAGTCATTAAGAATGTTTATAACCAAATAAATAGAACAAATCATATGTTATTTTCTTTTATCAGAAAATAAATTAACTGTTTTTTTAAAGAAATCACTAATTAAGCAGTGATATTTCCACTCCCCTTTTTTCTTTTCTCTGTTAGGAAAGCAGTGCTTACTGGCCAAGACATTTGACCTTTATAAACTATGTTCTGTCCTAAATAACAGAAATAACAGAAACTAAAACAGAAGCCTGTGACATCTGCAATGGCTGAATGACTGGATGGATATTTAGGTATGCAGAAAACCTGTACACAGATCCCTGTGTACAAAGAATATGAGCAATAGTACAATGCCCAGATGACAGCCAGTGACAAGCAAAGTATACAGGGGTCAATAGTGAGGCCTGTTTTTTCAACATTTTTATCAGTGAACTGAACGATGATAGCAGTGCAACAGCAGGAAACCTTTTAAGGGGACTAAACTGAGTGGAGTGGCTGTCAAAATACATGGCAAAGTGTCAATTCACAGTGACCTCAGTAAGCAGAGGAACAGGATCAACAGAAACATCACGAGGTTCAAGAATGATGGAATCGCAGAATCATGTATTTTGAAAGGGACCTCTTGAAATTATCCAGTCCAGCTCCCCAGTTCAGGCAGTTTTCTGAGAGTTTCTCAGTTTTCTGAATATGTTTTCTGAGAGTCTTCCTTCTCCCAGCTGAACAGTACCAGCTTTCAGGTTCTTCTCAAATGAAAGGTGTTCCAGTTCCTTATGACAAAGACTTTATGCTGGACTAACTTCAGCAAGCCTATGTCTTTCTCATATGCAGCAGTTCAGAACTGAACATGGTACTCCAGATTCAGTCTCACCAGTGCTTAGTACGAAAGGATTGCTTCTCCCAAACTGATGGCAACACTCTCCTTATTGCAGTCCAGGACACTTTTGGCCTTCTTTGCTATAAAAAAGGATTTCTGCTGTCCACCAGAACCCCTAAGTTCTCTGTAGGGCTGAGAAGTGATTTCCAGACACTTAGCACTCGGAGAATCCTGGTGTCTGGAGTTATTCAACCCAGGAAGCGAATTTTGCTTTTCCCTTTGCTGAACTTCACAAGATTCCTCTCAGCCCATTTCTCCAGCCTGTCTAAGCCCCTCTGGATTGCAACACAACCATCCATCAGCTATTCCCCACAGTTCTGTATTATCTGTGACAACCTGCTGAGGGTTTGCTCTATGTCAGCATCCTGGTCTTTAATGAAGGTCTTGGGGTGTTATCCTCAGTATCTACCCCTAGGTTATACCACTAGTTACTTGTCTCCAGCTGGACTTTTTGATTCTGATCAAAATTAGGTGGATCTGGTTATTTACTCAGTTTTCAATGCACCTTGCTGTGTTCTTATGTAACTCTATTTGTCTGCTTATATTTGAGGATGTTGGAAAACAATGACAAATGCTTTACCAGTCAAGATAAACTTCATCCAAAGTTGATCTATATTTAAGAGGCCTTTGTTTTTTGCAGAAGATACATGTTCAGCACTCGTTAGAATTCTGATCCTTTTATTGCCTTATGTTTCTCCAAAAAAGGTAAGGAGCTTCCATCAGTAGGTAACTGAAAAACTTTTGAACAAGACATTCTTTTAGCTGCAAAAGTTGGTCAGAATTTGAATATTGGTATTACAATAGAAAAGTATATGCACCACATCTTAAGGAAAAAATAGACCATTACTGTTATTTTTACATATATAAAAAAATTTTTATATATAACAATTCAGGGTGTTTACAATCCCATTTATATTTAAAAAGGGTCCAACTACACTTCTTTGTCTTCCTGTTTACCCAGATAAAGATAACTTTGCAAAGGTCCAGCTCACTAAATTTCAGCAATGACCACCAAATTGTCTCCAGTTTAGGAATATACATGGGATGAGATTCCTGTGAAGACAGAAGGAGTTAACACTGATTCCTACAGATACTGCATGCAGTGTGTAATTGATGTAGAATTCACAGTTGCAGGAAATTGTGAACTCTAAAAATATGTTTGAGTTCAAGTAAGGACAAGTAGACAAATTAATGTTAGAAAAGTGCAAGTAGATAGAGACAGTGGGATAGACAAAATGGAGTATCTTGCTCAGGAAAGCAAGAAACCTCTGACTTCTACAAATTTAAAAGTTGCATGATATGCAGGATCAGTCTGTACATCTTCTGTTGCTTACAATATTTCTCTAAAAATCTACTACCATCTCCAGTAATATTGCTAATACTTTGTATTTTAATCTTACCAGCATCATGGTTTATTTTTGTTATGCTTAATAGAAGAAGAAAAACAAGAAAGAAAAAACAATAAGAGAGCTTGAATAATATTGTTGAATTCAGTAGGACTACTGAAATATTACAAGTTAAGGATGTGCATAAATAGTTAATGGGATATGAGCCTTTCTCATGTTTGAGGCACAAGTATTTATTTGTTCAAAAGCTAATCTAAGTCAAAAATTTTATAACATCAAAATTCTACATCCTAGATAGATGGTACTTCCTTTTATTTATTTTTTTAACAGGGAAGTACTTCATTTGACTTTAAATGAATATGGTTGTAACTGCAGCTCTAATCAGAAATTGGTTGTGTCACCTCTGTTGAAAGTAAAAGGGTTTTCCAAGGACTAGTTCCACAGATGGCTGAACTCTGAGTGATTTGTACTGCTGTGTTGTAGGAATTTTGAAAACAATCATTATTTCTTGTTACCATTCTGTGACAACATTTTACACTGCCTTCAGAATAAAGACTTTGGTTGTCAGGAGGTGATTTGATATCATTTTCCAATTCATGTTCACATACCATAGAATACACTCTTTTGAAAAAAAGTCTCCATTTTGTTACCATGAACTGCAAGATTATATGCTAATTAAGGTCATCTATTTTGTAATTTAAAGAGAAAATTAAGAATGATCAATGTCTTATGTTCTGTCAGCCATTAACTGATACCTGAAATCAGCACCCATCTATATGGATTGATAAAAGAAGTTAAATCATTAAGCTGCAAGCAATGCAAGGTTGCTTGTAGTAAGAACGACAAATCAATGAAAAATAAAACTTGAGTGTGAAAAGACAAGGAAAAAGAGAACTGTATTCTTTCCTAGCTTACCAGTGAAATGATACATTCTCGCATGTGGCCAGAATGGGATAAGCCACTTGCAGATGTACCAAGTCTGTCTGAGGTGTGAGCCCGCAGCCTCTCAGATTGGCTTCATAAGAGCAAGACCACTTCTCCAGGCGTGCCTTGTAACAGAAAACGTTTTAATAAAAAGAGAAAATAACAAACAGCATAAAGCAAACAAATATAAGCCATATACAAGTGTGGGGGAGACCCTAGCACTATGTAAAGCACCCCAAAAAAGGTCTTTTAAGTACCTAATGGTTGGGGAGGTATCCTGGCAAACTGCCCAATGAAGAATAGCTGAGGAACAGGCAGACAGACCCATTAGTACTTCTCTCCTGGCCCAGAGCCAATGGCTGCCAGGGGAGCATAGAAGTTTCTAGGGCTTTTTCCTTTTTGGTCCTAAGGTAAAACTAGTATCTTCCCTATAAGGAAAATATCTGCCTGGTCTAAAACTGCACCACTACAGTGAAAGTGTTAGCAAAGGTAATGAATATGGATGTTATTTACAGTTAAGCCTACTGATGTCATTTCAACTTGTCAAACTGGCAATGTTTTTAATATTCCTTACTGATGGTAGTACTTATGCAAAAGGAATAATAGTAGTCTATTAAAACTTTGAGTCACGGAATTATTAGTGAGAAATAATTAGGCAGGTTATGCCTTTTTTGTCTCAATTAATTCTTTATGCTTTGACATAAGTTACTTTCATCATCATTAATATCATTGCAAATTTCCATTATTCATGAACTACAGAATACTAAGAAAGCTTCATTACACCACCATTGCAAAATTATTCACTTCAGTTACCAATCCACAAACGAATCATTCTTGGAGAATTCAAACTTCATGATAGATTTTTCTATACAGAATATCAAAACCAAAGTAACATTTGTAGATTTGTAGTGCTGTCATTCTATTATTTGTATTTTGTTCAAAAAATAACAAACTGCAGAGTATTCTTGTAAAACAAAACAGATTTATATTTATACCTAGTTGAGTGTTCCTTTTAATGGTCAGTTTTGACAAAAAATGTAGCTCAGCATTTATGATAGGAAAAGCTTAAGGAGTATGTTTTCTGCCAATCAGTGTGGTCATCAGAAGCATATGCTTCATAACTAAGGTTAAAAAAATAGTAATTCTTACAAATACTACAGTAAGAGTTGAGCTTTCTAACCAATATGAGGACTTCCACATCTAAATTTACATATGAATAAATTTGACATAAACTAGATTTATCTTGCAAATGCAACTTAACTGATAAAGGATAGTGTCTGGCCCATACTAGTCCATTTTACTCCTGAAATCAGGTATTCACAATAGTTAGTCTTTGTCCTAATAGCAGGGGAAAATAAAATTATAGCAGAGTAAATGCTGATACACAGTTCACTTACTTGAACTTTCACTGTTTACCAGTCTTTAATTCTCTTTAACATTTCCAGGTGTAAAGTAAGTTTATGGTTGAAAGTGAACCTATTTGAGCTCCTGTCTCTTAGATTTGTTTTTATTATTTTCTAGGATGCTGTTTATTACTCTACAAGTGCCACTTATACAGTTTTCCTTGACCTAGTATGTCACCCGCAATTTCCACTAAGGGTCAAAACACGAGAAAGAAATTCAAAGGTATTATGAAATGGAGCATTGCATGGGATTTCATTTTAAGTGTTTTCAGTTTGATCTCAATGAGAGACACAAACTGTGTTATTCTTATTATACAGATACTCTACTTAGAAAAAAAAAAGAATTTGAGAAAGAACCCTCAATGAAGCAAATATAAGAACACCTGTTTCTCACATGGATTCTTCATCTACTAAGTTAGGAACAGATTTTACTTCTGTTCTCGCTTCATGGTACCTTCAATTTTGAATGTTCATCTACAGTGGAAGTATAGGCAGTCCTCAATTTTGGTGATCTTTTCAGCCTGAACAAGGAGCATACAAGCATAACCTTGAATCCTCCTTTTTTCCCATACTCAGGAGAAAGGAACCATTTAACCAGACCTTGCACTTCATGTTCACATTTGGGGAATGAAAAGAATTGATGTATGCACTGCTTTTTTTTCAAAGTGGAGAGCAAATGGTTCCTTTCTCTGAAAGAGTGGTTATTAAATGTCCATGATCATAAAAAGATTCAAGGTAAATTGCCCCAAATAATTTAAGTGCCTAACCTTTCAGGGGAGGTAGGATTACAAGGAAACCTGCATAGTTAGCATTTTTTCTTGACTACCTCTACTTCACCTAATATCTAGTATGCAATTTGGATAAGAAACTCTCCTTATACACTGAATAGGATACACAGGCAGCAGCATATAGATTTTGGATATTGGCTTTGAGGTGTAGAAAATAAAGCACCAATTCATTCTTCTTGATGACATCAACTTTCTTGTTTGGTTGGTCACTTATAACTTTTTAGCCAATTTTTTTGAATACATTATATGAAACTAAGTCTACAGCTGCAGCTAGCATTTTTATCAAATCAGTGAATGAAATTGGTGGGGAAAAAAATTACATTTTAAGTTAAAGTTTTTTAATTCCAGCTGTATGATCACTTAGTGCAGTAAATTATGCAAATAATTTCCCCTGAAAAAGACATACTGGTTTACAATTTAAAAGACATAAAGTAAAACAGGTTTAGATTATTCACAATCGTGACCCTTTTTTTTTTTCTATTTATTTGGAATACATTATGTTAGGAAAAAAACCACAACAGTCTGTGCCTCAGCATTTTCCCTTTGCTTCTGAGCATTTCTAGTTTCCAGTAGTTAAGTAAGCAAAGCCAGAATTATTTATGTTTATGAGTCTCATGTAGTTATTCTGTAACAGTAAATTGATTTAGTTCTTGAGGGAAAAAGGGTGCAAAGAATCAAAAATAAAATAAATGAAAGCAAACAAAAAACCCCTTTCTGTTGGGTTATTTTCATAGAATAATTCTAGGAAAACCTATCCCTTTTTCTTTAGTTGACTTTATTGTGCTTTTCCCGTATGTCACCTTCCCAAAAGAAAATATTTTCTTCCCCATTTGCTTGGGATGCTAGGAGAATAGCCAAAGCTTTTTTTTTTTCAAATTTAGCAGTGTAACTTATACAGTCTTGGTATAAGACTTTGATTCTTTGTTTGATTATTTGTCTGTTGTTCTCTGCATTGTTTAATGCCACTAGGAAAAAAGAGGAAACTTTAATCACCCACTGAGATAGATTTCTATCCAGCTGGATCTCAGAATGACCAGAGACATTAGCTATCAAAGACAAGGCAAAAAAATTGTCCTGGAACTGTCAAAAATCTTCACATTTACAATCAATCCTTGAGGGAGAAACCTTTTTCTTTCTCTTTTTCAAATGTTTTCCTCTGGCCTTTCTTGTTAATATATGTTCTCTGATCATAGCTGACTTTGAAATGTGATCTGTAAAAAAGAGGAAAAGATTCCTTTTTGAGTAGGCTAGGAGCAGTTCGCTGTAACCCAGTTTACACTTTTACCATTGAAGAAACTGCTAAGAGAAAAATGTAAGTTTGTAATTTGGGGATTCTGCTCCCAATGCTCTTACATTTAGAAGACTATTTAGAAAGGAAGCTCATGCAATGGGGTCATTCTTATACCAGCTGATACTGAATGAACAGAACTTTCTTGTCGGGTGTATACGATAATTTATGATTGATATGATACGATATGATATATGATGGAAACATAAAAATAAAAGAGATGGCAGCCCTGTCTTGACTTAGCACTGGTGAGGCCAAACATGAAGCACGTTGTCCTGTTTTGGGCTCCCCAGGATCAGAAAAGTATGGAACTACCAGAGGCATTCTGTTGAAAAGCCACAAAGTTTACTAAGGGACTGAAAACACCTCCTCAATGAGCATGGGATAAGAGTGCTGGGATGCTTCAGCATGGAGAAGAGAAGGATCAGGAGGAATGCCATCAGTGTGTACAAATACCTGTGGATAGAGGCAGCTCTTTGCAATAACCAGTAACCAGGGGCAATTGGTACAAACTCAAAACCAGGAGTTTCTGTATGAACATCAGAAAAGACTTTTTCACTGAGAAGGTGACCTGAAGAAGATGGCCCAGAGAGGTTCTTGAGTCTCAGTTCTTGAAGATATTAAAAAGAGGAGAGGAGAGGAGANAACCCTGAAACTGGCATCTGACACAAGCACAAATATGCTAAAATGACCTTACTGGATGAATCTGAGAGAAGCTAATCCTATATAATTCCAATATTTCCACTAATGCAAAAAGTCCTGATAAGGTGATAAAGTAATTAACAGCTATTATTAATTTCATGCCTTATTTTTATTTTGCCTAAATACTTTTTATTAGAAGTTACTTACTGCACATAATCCTCTTTTCTTGGTTCTCAGAGGTTTGGTTTTTTTCACTTTTGTTTCCCGTAATCTTTTTAATTACTTTTTAATTGTCCTTGGTTTTATTTTAGAAATACTCAGCTGTGGCCATTTTAACTTTTTTTTTTTTTTACCTTTTAATTCTATGTTTTCCTATACCAATTTATTTTTTCTATTCTTTCTCTCCAGTCACTTTTTCTGTTGATCTGTCACATCTTTTGTCCTAGCCTTTCTTCAATCTCTGGTTTAGAACCTATTTTCCCCCTACACCTTTTCGTTTTCAAAAAGATTCAGGAATGAACTAGAATTCCTAGAGAAAATGATTTAGCAGTACAGCTAAAAGAATAAGGTGCAAAAATTGACACAGACCTCTAAAGTTAGACCCAAAAACCAGGAGACAAAAGTATATGTTAGCCTTCACTGTGCTGCATTAAAAAACAAAAAAAAAAAAAGAAAGAAAAAAAAGGAAAAAAAAAAGAAAAGAAAGAAAGAAAGAAACCCCCAGCACTGAAAATCCTATGCTCCTATGTAATAGAAATATTTTATGTTCCTATTTCTGTTTAGATCCTTAAGAACTGAGAGTAGCATCCTCCCTAAACTAGCCAGTGGAGAGTATGAATAAAAAATGTTATGTGAAAATGTCTGTATCGCTGGGGTTTTTTTCCACTGCTCTTGAGACAGAGGGACATCCAGACTCCTTACAGTATGTAAATATTGTATCTGAAGATGTATTCTCTTCTGTACTCATGATTTTTCACCACAGAAGTCAGCTGATGTGCACTAACATAGAACCAAGGTAAGTAAAACAGTTAAGTTTAAAGAGCATAATTTAGGCAGCTGTGACTGAAATTAATCACACATAACCCAAATTTCAACTGGAAAATGAATCAAGCATATAAATTAAGGTAAATGGAAGACACCCTTTCATTCAAGCATCTCAGTGGCATTTTTGAGGAGCTAGTAGCCCTGTCAAAAATGTTCCCACTTCTCTCTCTGGGTTTTTAAGTCAGACCCCATAAGAGTCAGTCTATCAAATACCCAGGAAAAGGTTACAAGGAAAATGTTTATTCTCTACATGTAGGTTTGTATGAACAAGAAATCTGGTATTTGAGAATTCTTTGACCTAGAAGACAAAAGCAGAGAAAAGTTCTGTCCCATATATCATTAAAATGAACTTGTCATTGACAGGAGTTGCTTCTATCTTAAACTTTGGTGTTGGTTCCATCAGCAGGGTGGAAGTCATTGGCAGGCAGTGCATCCACAGAACTATTTGCTGAGAAAGGATATGAACAACTAATGCAACAGGAAGACTTAGTACATGACCATGCACTAGATTACACAGCATGAGATCTGACTTCTGGGGTGACAGAAAATATCACTGGATCAGAACACAGCTGGATCAAGAACTCAGTGCACTGCTGGAGAACCATTACATTCCAGGGAAATGCTTTTCTTGGGAAATAACTTGCAGATAGCATCAAATAATGCATCTGCAGTAGGATACTGCAGGAAAGAATGGACCTCCGTACTCGAATCAATATGATTTCGCAGAAGCCATTTATTGTTTACAGTGAGCGAGAGTTATAGATTTCTGCATAGCATACACACACACACATTACTTGATTAGTTCCTCAGCCTGTTCATACACCCTTTAGAGCACTCAATTAGCCAGAGTTCGTTCCATGCTGAGCTCAGCTTCTATCTGAAGTTTGCATTCTCGATGTTCAACTTTCCCAAGCCTCTCAGCCTGCTTCCCATACCTCTAAGTCCTGTTTTCGTCCTGTTTTCACTGTAGTGTCCTTGGTGGATTCCTGGACCTGAGTAACAAGCTGCAGGTGTTCAGATAACATCACAAAGGGTTTAGATGGTGCAAATAATAGCTTAACTCTTACATTGCTACAGGATAAGTAGGAATATTTTGGGTTATTGTAAACTTCTGATTACAGGTATCAAACCAAGAAGCAAGCCTAACTTAAAATGGCCAAAGATAAATTCCTTGTCATTTATAAATATTTGATTAAATTGAGTTTGTTATATAATTTTCCATTTCCAAAGACAGTGCAGTAAAACAACTAAATTTAAGAAGAATCAACAGTAAGTTCAGATAACAAGCATCATTAGCATTGTTAACAAAAATATAAGGAAGTAGGAATATATGGAAGTAGGAATATGGAATAAAAATTATTGTACCTATAGTATATACCTGAATCAATAGAAAATTAGTTCAGAGAAAAAATACCTATAGTAATTAATTTACACTGTTGTGGTCAAGTTAGATAAAGTTATCAGCCAAGCTAAAACAGTGCCAGTGAGATTTACGAAGTGCTTAAGATGATGTAAAATAATGTCAGGGTCAATGGTATCTGGAGAAAATGTTAAATTGAGTAAAATGAGCCATGAAAGGACATTGTTAACAGCCTGAAGAGGAAGAACATTACAAATGTTTTCAAGGGCAATGTTGACAGAGCATTCCCATTTTAAATTAGCACTAGTGTCAGGAGATAGTAGGTATGGAAGTGAATCTCTGTGTTGTGATTTTTTTTCTTTGAGCATCTCTGCAGGAAGAATAATCAGTTCTTAGTGACAAGTCTTGAAATTATTAAATAACACTTAAATTTCAAAAGTGAATGTGCCTGTAACTATAGTCAATAAGGTATTACCCCCACTAATAGGAAGATAAAAATTAACACATTATTAAGGAAAGATAGATACAATAGAGATAAAAAATTGTAACATCACATAGTAGAAATATAGGAAAACTTTTCTCCATGCATGGAATAGCTTAAAAAAATATTATTGAGTGCTGTTTCAAGGGGAAGAAAAAAGATTTATAATAGAAATGTAAAACTTGTCATGGAAAACAAATGGTTTAGCACTGCTAACAGCTTTTTCTCAATGCTAAAAAATTTATAGGTGTTACAATCTGTGATCTCATACAGAAGGAAATATTAAAATCTGGAGTGTAGGTTTTACTTGTCACTGTTTACAGCAGCATGAATTATGTTTTCACAAAAACTACAATAACTGCCAATATTCTTACATAGTATTTAGCAAGAACTTCCTTGGTTTCAATTGATTTAGACACTAAAAATCATTAGTGGTTTTGAAAATCCTTATCATTATCCTTATTTAGATAATTGAAAATAAATGTCTAGGAAAAAAGTTGTCCAGAACTCAATCTACACACATAAGTTGGAAGACCTCAGTCTTTTCTTAGCTACATATTCTCACTTACAGTTTGAAGAAAATGTGGGGTTGAATTTATTCTGAAGTAGAGCAAATTACAGTTCCTTGAGAGAATTATTTAATATTGGTGTCATAGTAGCCAAATCATAGTCAAAACACCAGAAAAATTAGAAAATATTGTCAATAGTAGTAGAACAAAAGTAGATATTTTGAGGATTCATACACTGTAATCTGGAAAAAAAGAAGGGCTGAGGAATGGAGTAGTTGTGGTAATTCTTAAAGTTTTTATCTACCTTTCTTCCTCTGCATGCTTTTTTCCTGCTCCAGCATGGTCTCTCCACAAACCACTGTTCTTTCAGGGTGTTATCACCCTGCTCCAGCCTGGAGTTAGCCACAAGCTTGCAGGGTAAATATTTGCTGCACTGCGCTCCTCTCCATGGCTTGCAGAGGCATGCCTACTCCACAGAGGTCTCACAGAGAAATACCTGCCTCTCCATTTGTATATGGGTAGGGACATGATCACAGTGTTTGTATTCTTTTTTATATTGTTATTTCACACCCACATGCCACTTTGAGGCTTTTTCTTTCATATCCTACTTATTTGGTATAATGTGCGTGTAAGCCCAAAGCAAGAAGCATTGACATTGAAATGAAGTAAGTAAAATCTTCTCTTTATAATTCTGTTAACAGATATGAGGGGAAGACCCTGAGGAAGCAAGGACCTTCAGTTCCTTTTCCTGTAGTATCTACAAATAATGGAAAAAAGCCCAATCATCTTTGAAATTTTGTATAAATAACTTTTTGTCATAATCCTATAAATATACTATACTATACACTTTCCACATATAAGTGCTTTATATAACTCATACCTTGACACATGATAAGTATGCTTTTGCCAGATAAATAGCAGTGTTGGTTTTCACTAATGATGACAGGGTTCACAGGACACCCAGACATTGTTTAGACTGTAACCCATTAATGTAGTTACCACTGAATTTTCAGTCTTGCAACATTTATTCAAGTACCTCTTTTTAGTAATGAAAAGCATGTTTTTATAGTAGACTGGCCACACAATGAGGTCTACCACACCAATTTTAACATACAATAAATAAAAATTGGTACAAAATACATATTTAAGTAAGTTACTGGACTTACTCTGAATCCTTAACAAGTAAATGTGAGATTAGAACAAGTGTATGGATTTTCTCCAGCGGCAATGTTCTTTGTGAGAAAACTTAATAAAATTTTTGCTTAGTAAATATTTAATCATTGCAATTTTATGATTTTATTATCTCTCATTCTTAAATGTCAGAATAATTTTAGAGATTGTCATGCTTTCTGTTCTGTTTAATTAAACTACATCTCAGCTGATATGCTTTCTTGTAGAAAGCCAATAGACTAAGAAAAACATGTGGGTTTATAATAGAAATGTTGACAAACCATTAAATACAAAGATGCTTTTGGGAATCTCTCTTTTTCTTTTAGAGTTTCTCAACAATAATTTGTCCTTTGCCAAGGACTTTTACAATAGGAAATAAATCTGAAATGTATTCATTTTGATTTGAATAGAGAATTTGTTATCAAGACTGCAAAGGAAGCAAATTAAACCAAAAGATAAAATCGCATCATGGCAACAGGTTTTCTGTTCTTTCTACTTTTATTACACATACTGAGATATGAAATACCTTTAGAGGCAGAAATTTATTATCCAAACCTTCATTGAATCATGAAGAGCCAGTAAAGATCTAATACTAGAACAAAATTATTAGAAGTCAGAAAGGACTGAACAATTTTTTTTTTTTTTTTATTTCTTAGTGGTCACAGTCTCTTTAACTGTCCCTTTTTTGGATAGTTTTTGAGTGTAATTTTGAATCATGCTTCATAAAGCAATGATTTGCCTGACTTTGTGCTGTGGTTACACTTGTGGTTACACTTGTGGTCTGCCAGCCCAATATCCCTCCCCCCCCTCAAGGTCTGCATCGTCCTTTCCTGTTCACTACAATTATTTCCAGATAAAGATCAAGCTGGAGCTCCTGGCTGTGTGCATGCTAAATGCACAAAGCACAACATTTTCCTGTGTACCTGTATGGAAACATCAGGAGACCACGAGACAAAGCAAAAAATTGTTAAATAGTAGGAATAGTATGTAAGCATTCTACCGAGAATTTAATTAATTCCACGGCATGTATAAAAAGAAACCTTGAAAACCATGCTGGTGTGCAATTTGAAGGCACCATTCCTATTACTGAAAAAAAAGATTCTTATTATTTTTTTACTGAGTCACTAGAATTTCACTGTCCTGAAAGACCATCATCTCTTTCATCTGAAGAGTGCTTTGAAAAAAAATGTGTTTGCCAAATGAGTTTTTCTTCCTGCATAACAAATACAGCAGGATTATTATTTTACATACATGGGAGCTGTATTATAGCTTATACCTTTCTTGTAAACATGCATATCCTTATCATTATTCTTATCCTTTTCATTATTAAATTTAGTAAGTTTTTCAAGTCCAAATTTAAAGTCCTGAAATTTAAAGAAAAGTTAAAATCTCCTATATTGATTGATTGATTTGTAATGTAAAGAAATAATAAATAAAAGAAATTCTGGGTAAAAAAAGAGCTCTCATGCTTCCCAATATAAACAATTAAAAGAAAAATATAAACTATCAGAAATTGAGCACTACTTATATTCTTACTATTTGATATTTTCAGTCTTATTGTGTAATGTATCTCAATGACAAAATTAAAAAATTTCTGAGAAGCAAAAATTATGGTCATGATTTATCAGAATATTTTTAAATTCTTTCTTTTGTTTGTATTAACATAGTTTTGGCATGTGCAGTATAAATTTCACCTGATTCATATGTATTACTGGCCATTGTTGTCATTACTCTTTAATTAATCTTGGTTCCATCCCTAAAATACATTAGAAATTAAAGATTTCCTGTGATTCTTTAATTAAGGTTTGATTTTAATTATATTCACTTACTATGTAAATTAGGTCTAAATTACTCAGTTTATTAATAACATATCTGTAAATGCAAAAAAAAAAAGGTCATTTAAATTTCATTAAAAATGCTTGCAGTTTGGAGTTTTTATAGAAATGCATATTTAACTATGTCACAAATTAATAGATTGCTTTACTTGGTACAACAGTGTTTCTTGTTAGCTGATTTAAACGTTTACAAATGTGGTACAGATGTGGGCACTTTTCTTCTCTCAAAACTAATAGGAGAAAAAATCTGTGAAGTTAATTTTCATTTCAAAATGTAAATTAGGCTACACTGATTTTCCCCATTGAATTGCAATCTGTAATAATATTAAATTTCTACTACATTTCTTCATGCTTTTTTGGACTATATTTCCTGATGCAAACTTGTTTCGAGAGTGTGAATCAACATTTTCTAACAATGTTTCTAATTATTTTGATTTTAATAATCAAATATTTAGGATTTAATTTTTTCAGACCTTCATAATGTTTGAGCTGCATTCCAAGAATTGAAAATGAGAACATATTATAAGTAAATGATGCGATACATACAGCTCAAAATGAAAAGTTAACAAATGTAATCTTCTGTTTGCTTACTGCAATAAAGAGAAGATGAGGGAACAGTAAGTCCTATTTCAATTGTAGTTTCTTTTTAAAAATCTCAACTCAGTTGATAAATATGAAGTATAATTTCTGGTTATATTCCCAATATCAAAAACCAGAAAAGATGTTCAGAGAGGTTAAGAAATTTGTTAATTATTTCAGGGCAACTAGTGGGAGAATTGGCAATAAAATGCCCAAGATATTTAACTATAAGTTCATACAAATGCTTGGCTGTAACAGGAAAACTTCACTCTGGTATATGCAGACAAATATAACCCCAACCCTAACACTAACCCTAACCTGCACCCCTAATCCTAACCCTTTGAATCAGGGAATTGACAGATAAAGCAGCTTTTCTCCTATCTCACAAAATATGTTCCTGTCCTCAAACCCTCCCATTTAAAAACTCTCCTGTTCATTGATGTATATACGTGATCCTGTATAGATAAAGGAAAGTCAGGCCATGTCTGCCTAAAGCTCAGTGAGTGTCAAACAGCTATTCAGTCTGCCTGCTTTCCCAGCTTAGTTTACCCTGGTAATTCCCCCATTTCAGCTAGAAATTATTTATGTAACCTGGACATGATCAGACCTACTTGTTCTGAGGAGATGGACCTCTGCCTCTTGAAGAGAACAGCACTGAAACTCTGGGCAGATACCTATTTTGTGGACTATGTTTTGGGAAAAGTCTCATGGTAAAAGTCTGCCATGTGGGAAAACCTAAGTTTACCCCCCCAGTCTGAGAGTGAAGGCAGAGCAGAATGGTGACCTGGAAGTGCCAACAGCACTCCCCTGAATGCAATTTACATTAGATGAACAGTGAATTAAAGAAAAACATTTTCAGGAGTCCTAATTTATCTGTGTACTAGTTCTGTCTTTTTTTCCCTTTTTTTTTTTCCCACTCCAGTATAGTTGGTTATAGCAAGGGTTTGATTCAATGTCAGATAAAAAAGCCAGCCCAGAATAGAATTTTTCAGTTTCCAGGAGGAAAACCTCAAAGAGCTAGATCATTATGTGGAGGGTGGGCAGCCCTGCCTTTATGCAGTTTTATTACCTCGATTTCTTTGCTGTCCCTCATCAGAACAGGATTCTTTCCATACATGCCTACATGACCATTCTGACATATCTATGTTCCCAGCAGTTGATGCAGATTGGATGACTAAAGAACAATTATTCTCTGCTTTTAGATGTACCTTCTTCCTTCCTTGGAATTTGCAGGGAATTTAGGTGGGATTTTTTTAAGTGGATCGAATCACCACCATGTGGGAACATATCTAACATTTTAGTTAGATGCTAAACTTTAGTTAGTAATCATCAGCAATGATTATTTTCACTAGTCATGTAAAATTGGATTCCAAGACTTCTTCCAGTTCCAGCAATATAGATCTTTTCATTCTGTGTTTACAGCAGAAGATATACAGGTTTAACTCAAATTAGATTTTAAATAGAATCTCACACTAATTACAGCAGGAAAAATTGCTGCTGCACTTAAGTGCTTCAGTGCTGCTGTATTTAAGCAACTAAACAATAATTGGGAGATCTATATATGTACAGAAGAGAATCAGAACTATTGGAGTTTTTTTTTAAATCTTTAATTTTCACATTATTAAATGAAGTAAAACTAAACTTCAAAGGGTTGCCCAACTAATTAATGTTTAAAATTAGTGTCATTTTAAAATTATTTTTTCTAGTATTTAATTTTCCCTGTTCTTCTATGATTTTGGCTACTGTCTTAGCTATTAATTGCAACACATTGAAAATTCTTGGTGGAAAACTCCTATGTGAAAATAATCTAAATATGCATTTCTACCTGCATATCTGCTTTGTGTGGTTGATTATCATGAATTTTAGTTGACAAGTAAAAACATGATCAGAAATAGTTGATGTCCTTTTCAAGCTGGAGATTTACATTAATAAGTCTTTGCTTAACATCTTTCATTTTTGTTCTTGTCTGTTCTATTGTCATTAGGGAAATTTCAGATTAAAAAAAAAACAACAAATCTAAACAAATGTAACCATCTTAAAAAGTGCGAAATTACTCCATCTAAAAATTCTGTACAAGAATTTCAATGGAAGTCAGGTTTATTTAGATTTTAGCAACTTAACAATTTCTTTTTTAACAATCAAACTGGAAAAAGCTTCTAAGAAATTAAAGGAGCCATGGCTTAATATTAGTACAGCTTTACATTCTACTCCTAAAAGTACATTTCAAGCCACCAGCTGGACAAGGTGTTGTGGCACAGTGCACTATTAAGCAGTCTTTCAGGTCCTAATACTGCTAATTTGTTACAGATGTTATTTTTGATATATGTACTGTCAGAACTGATTTCATTTATTATTATTATTATTTTCAAAAATGTGCTGCTATTGTTCCTGTGAATTTTCATCAGTTATTTTTTGTTTTACTTTGTGTAGGGTATGCTGTTTTGCTTATTTCTGAAAGGTGAACTCCGAAAGATGTTCCACATACAGGAGATGCTGGTCACAGCCTCCTGCAGTCCAGGAGAGCTCTAAGGCCTTTACTTAGGACCATTGTTTATAGGGTCACAAGACATTTGGCTTTAGGCATCTGTCAATTTCCATCCTGGCTGTAATCCAAGATGGAAATTGCTGGAATTTTTCAAAAGTGTAGTAACAATAATACTGCTCCACTCTGGCTATGACTCAGTAAAGCAATGTTCCAAGGCTATCAGGGGATGACTGATTCTGTCTCATCTCCTTCCTTGGTTAGGCAATAGAAATTCCTGGTGCAGACAGTGTTTCTGATAATCTCAAGGGGAAGAGCATCATCTGGGAGTCATTTATCAAGGCCAAGGTTAACAAGAATTTCTGACACTATAGAGCAGTCTGTGTTGGGTGAGGTGGGGATGCACCACCACAGTGCTTTAAACTACAAGTTTTGGACAGGGTACCAACATAATTATATTCCATTGGGAACTGGTAATCAGAATCAACACAACTAAAATTCTCTGTAGAATTAAAAGACAGTTGCTATTTTCACTTTGGAAATTAATCTTCCTCAATGTTGGACCCATAATGGTACATGCCCTTAATCACTGACACAGAACCTCTCCATAGGCTTACCACTTGCAAGTGTTAGATGAGAGCAGGATGAGAATAGATTTCCTTAAAAGGGTGGCATAGCTATCATGTGTTCTGGATATGAGCATGTCAGTTCTGCAAGGACAAAGCTATGATCTAATAATGGCAGTAGAAGGAATCAGGGAAAGGAACTAATTTATAAGATATTGCTCGAAATGGGTGATCCCAAAGGGGAGTCTGTAGGACACAGATCTTTGGCTTTGTCACTTAATTCATAACAGTCACACAATAAGCATAGGAGAAATTCATGTGCCTCTGAATTACCAGTTTATGTAATTGCTCTTCTAAAGGTCCCAAAATTACTGCATAAGGGATAATGACAGAGCCTAAACCAGGAGCTGAATGCAGTTGACTCCAATTGTTCTACAGGAATGGGATATAAAATGATCCTTAACTGATCCTTCAAAAGCATATAAATAATTTGAAATGTATATTTAGGTGGAGGGGATGGGGACTTTGTTTATTTGCTTGTATGTTTGTTTTTGTGTCAAGTTACTGTTCTAGTACTTTGAGCACATTTTTTTCCAGTAGTTTGGTCCAAAGATTAAGACATTGTTTCTCATTTACACATATAGATTCACAGCTAATTGGAAGTGGTCACTCATTACTCCTCCAGCAGAGTAGCAAGTTTTACAACCACACAAGGAATACTATTGTCCAGTATTACTGGTGTCCAAGATACATCCCTTATTTCCTTTCAAACATTTCTTTCCACTCCTTAGTGTTTTTCTCTTCATTCTAACACAAGAGCTCTATTATCTCATGGAACTGGTCCTGGAATATAGAATCATTTGTTTTCAAATGGCCTTCTGCTGTTCAGTGATCTGTGTGAAACTAACCCATGGCGGAAATTCAATTCCTGCAGCACAATTGCTCCACAAAAAGTGCAACTGTCATCAATTTTATCAGAGGGATTAGGCAAACCCTTAGAGACAGTGTTAACACTGAGATATATTTCTGTCAAGTGCCTTGCAATATTATTTCCTCTTTGTGTTACTTTGTAAATACATGGAGCACTACAGCCACGAATGCTGACAAGCTGTCAAACTACAAAAGCGCTACAACAGCTTCCTAATTATTATATATTTTACATTAATTATCAGATAACCCCTAATCAACATTTCCATGTAAGGAACTGAGAGAGAACACACCTCACTTCTATGTTTTTGTTACTAGACTTACTTTTGGTATTATTTCTTGGGACACCAGCTGTTCCAAAGACCTAACACAGGTCTCTCCTTCAGTGCCAGTTATGTCCTTAGGAGCAGAGCAACTGCTCCATCCCTTGTTGGCACTTCAACAGGCTGTTTCAATAGGCTGCTCCTCTGGCAGGTGGTTTGCAGTTTCCACCCTGACACTTGGCCCTGCTGCTGGAGTGGCCCAGACATCTAGTCAGAGGGATTTTTTTGATATCACTGTACAAAGATCCTCTCCACACATTTGGCTGCCACCAGTCTGCTTCTCTGGAAGAGCCTGAAGCCTTCTACAGCTCTGTGCCATATCCATCAGATGCACGTGGATTCCTTGGATATCTCAGATATTTAAAATATCATCCAAAATAACAATTTTAAAGTAGATAACCTCTCATATGACTCATTTCCATTTGATGATTTTGAAAAAGTTGTTTTTAATTGATGCTTTTTTTTCTTATTTTTCTGCTTTTAAAATGAGGTTTTTTGCTGCCAGGTTCAACCTGGTTTCATTCCTAAACATGAAACAAAAGCTCTGGTAGGTCTGAATAAGAAGGTATAGATACTTTCCTGGTATCATAATATCAAAATTCCAGCAATTATCCTTGTCTATACATTTTTCTGTACACTCAGTTTTTAATTGGTCCACACAACTCCTGAAGACTTGCATTACCTAATATAAAAATATATTAACAGTTCAAAGTATATTTGCTTTCAGTGATGAAGTGTGCATCTTGAAGGCAGTTTATCTTTTATAGGCTCAAAGATTTGTAGATTTTTGTTGATAGGTTGCAGAGCATAAAACATGCAATGAAAAATTACTGCAACATGACTTTTGAACTAATCTGTCAAAGCACTTTATCACTCAGCTACTGGGACTAGCTTTGCTGCAGTGAATTAAAGCCTCTTTTTCTCTCTTCTCCATCCTAAAGTGTCTTGATGTGAAAGGGTGAATATTGCCACTCTGGTTATCACCAAAGAAAGGATAGAAGGCCTAGTGTACAGTGTGAGACACATCAGGGTGACAAGTGCTATTTCAGCATTGTTAAAAGGAAGTAATTCTCAGTTGTTGAAGTGCAGGATAGAGCAATTCAGTAACTGGATAGCACAAGATAGCCTGAGCACACATGCCTGAGGCTTGTGTTCTTGCCGATTTCTGACCTCTGTAGTTGTGTTTGATAGACACAAAGTAATCTAGATATCATTCACTACCTATCTATCTTACATGGGGGGGTATTATTATTTTTTTCATGATTTACAGGCAGACATTATTTTTCATGCTTCTGTGACTCTAAATAAAAGTCAGATATCAGAAGCCTCATTGTCCATGGCCTGTTTATTTTAAATTATTGTCTCAGTTATGCTACTGCAAACTAAATACTGCTACACTATTGAATATAAAGTATTTTGGGATTTGTAGCACAATTACAAAAAAACTAAATGAGTTAATAGGGTTGGAAAAATGCAGCAGGAGTGTCACAAGGTTTTTTGAGTAAAATGCCTACATTCTGTGATCGCAATTTTTAGGAACTTTGAAGAACCCAGAAAGAACGTAATAACTTCTCTCTGTGCAGAAGTCTTGGAGATCCAAATCTATAATAACTTTCTTTGTAAAATTCTCATTGAAGTCAATGTAATTTTGAACCCTTATCAAAAGCAAGATTAAGCTTCTTTGCCTCTCAATGTTTTCTGTTCTATAATAATTTCCTTTTTATTTATTTAACAGAAGTACTGAATTTAGACACTATAAGGAACAGACAAGTTAAAATGTTTGATTCCTGCAAAGGTTTGATAAATGCAAATACCATTACATTGGAGTATCAGGATTGTTACTTAGATGTCTAGAAATAGTCAGAAGAGTTGTTCAGTTAGTTTTACAAATTGAAACATTACAACTACAGTGAGATGAGAGCTTTAGTAAGCTCATCTTGACACCACTTGCTAACATGGACTCATGTCCTTGGATTTACTGTCAGGGAAGAAAAACACTCTCAGTGTCAGGAAAGCAGATATTTCAAGTGCAGTTTTTTCCATTTACAAGGAAATATTTCAACCCTTTAATGTGAGCAAAATGATGGGAATGCTACTTAACCCCTGTATCATTGTTTTCTCAAATAGAAGGCAGTGTTTTAGAAATCTGTTCCCTCCTGTACTGTTAGACTCTATTATGTGTCATCAATAGGACATGTGACAATGATAACTTGTGCAGTAACTTAGAAAGACCACATATTGAGACTTTTTGTGGAAAGTCTATGACTAAAATGCTCCATGAATTGATTAGCATTGCTTTCTGTCACCTTATTAATTGATTAGGATACAGTATTTGTTCCTTGCTTACTGTGGTGAGCTAAGCAACTTCTATTTAAGATTAGCTATCTTTTTTCTTCTTCTTCTGGGAGGAGGGATTTTTTTACTGATTTTTTTTTAAGCTTCATTGGAAGACTAAGTGTACACCTCTAAAACAAAAAGGGCACACACACGGACCTTAGCAGTGATACATAATTTTCCACACTCCTGGAGATGCCTATTAGCACATGCCATGTCATACTTTTAGCCCATCCAAACTAGCATATTCTAGATTAAGACAAGGGCAAGTTTGGGATTACCTCTTAGAGCTAATCCTAACAAACATTTGAATTCTGTCCTTTATTTGGGGAGGGAAAGAAGATGTGTGCATGAGATATGTGACTTGAATGGATATGGGCTTACTGTGCCATTTGGCCCCATAATCAAAGATAATTTCCTACCTCATTTATCTAGAATAAATTTAAATTTTGAGTATCCCATTATACATTATAAAATATCATTTGTATTCATATTAAAAGCAAAGAGAGTTGTAACATAATTTACAAAAAATTTCTATTTAAAATCAATTATAATGAAAAAGAGTGAGCAGAAAGATCTAAACTGCATGAGTGTTTCTGTTCCTGAAAAAAAGCCATTAAATCATTTTGTCTCTTTGTTCTCTTTGGAGTTTGTTTGCAAACATATGCTGATTTCTATGAATGTATTCAAAATACATTTACTGACAAGCTGAAATGCACAATTCACTTAATGCACACAATACATTTACTGAGCAGGTGAAACAAAGTACAATTTATGGCATGATTAGCATGGCATATGTTAGCACATACAGCTGTTGATTTGTATTAAAAGCAGTCAAGTATACACTACAATGAAAAGAATATCTGAATTACAGAGGAATGTCTTTGTAGCAATGGTTTACTGTGCTTCTAACAAAATGCTGATGCAAATGCAAGTGTACTGATGTGTGTTACAGGGTGTTCTATGAAAGCCATGTCTTTCTGCCCTCCAGTTAAACCTGTCGTCCTGTTTCCAGTTTATAATGATGAATTTGAGGTATCACTGCTTTCAGAATCTGGGTGGGGGAGGATTTAACATTTTATTGTAGAAGAAATAAAGACATTTTCTGAAGATATCCTTTTGTGATAATCTCTTTATGCTCTAATTGTCATTAAACTTGAAGTTAAAAAGTGCTGAGTTGAACTCAAAAAAGGGAATTGAACATGAAAGGATGACAGTTTCTCATTTTTACTTCATAGATGTGGTATTTGATGCCTCATTCTTTAAAGGGCTATTCTTGTACATCTTCAGTTAAAATATTGCTGACCATGTAAAAAAATATTTTCTGAGTCAGCTTTCTTAATTTCAATCTACTAATTGGCACGAATCAATAGAAAGATATGGGCTTTCTTACAGCACAGCTTAGGCAAAGCACATTCTCAGTAAATCTATTTATGTTGTATTTCCTTGTAATGAAAACATTGCAATAAAAAAGGGGATAAAACCTCATATATTTTGGGTTATTTGCTATCAAATTCTGTGTGACTTGATACCAAGATTGCATTTTGCACAAATTTCATGGATACATTTAGAAAGCAGAGTAAAAGTAAAATGCCTGTTACTAATATAATAGTAGAGGAATGCTTGTACCTGTTCTAAATGGAATGTTGTTTCACAAACCATTGCTTGCCTAGCAAATAAAATTACCCCTGTATTATTTTCTCAATATTTCAAAAAATTTTCTAGGATGGTTTTACTAAGTAGGAAAGTTTACAGCAGGGAGTACCTCCAGTCAGTATATAGAGGAAGAGAATCACTGTTTTCAGGGCCTAGATTTCCACAGCTCACTTGCATTTAAGCTGATCAACAGGGATTTAGGCCCAAAGGGATTAACTATGACTGGTAATGCATGCATCTTCTTGCTTAAGTTTTTCTTTACTTTTCTAAAAGGTTTGTTAAGAAGCCTGAGTTTGCACTAATCCTTCAGTATCTACTTTTGACAATCCTTGTCAAAGAAAGGGAAGTGTAAATATGAACATAATAATTGATGTCACTGGCACCCCCTCCCCATGGATAACAATCTGTTGCTCCTCTTCTGCCCTGTAGGGAAAATGGCTGAAAAACTTGACTCCATACTAAGGAAGTTAAATGTTTTATAACCTGCATCAGTTTTCCTGGTTTATAAACCAAATTATTCTGGCTATTTTTCTGGTTTGATACGATTTGTAAATTAAGGTATCTTTAATAAGACTGCAACAAATTTGAAAAGAACTGGAGATTTGGATCGAAAAAGCTAAAAAAAAACAAACCTAAGCAAGTCTTTTCAAACTATGAGCTATTATATTACCTGTATCCAGGAAGAATTTTTATCTTCCTTATGTATACTGTTTTCAAAGAAAATTCTCCACTTTGTTTTTCAACATAGCAATTTCTTCATATGTAAAAAAAAAAGTATACAGAAAATGAAAACACTTTTTTTTTCTTGAATATAAAAATGTACATGACTTTTTATTAGCTGTGATAATTTTTTGCCAATAAAGAAAAAAATTTTCAAGTAGATATTACACAATAAAAGTGAGCCAGCAGATAAAATTAAGACTCTTCAAAAAAGAGATGATTGGACAGAATGTAGTGAAGAAGGTTTGTCTTCCACAGAAAACAGGAGTAGTAACAGTTTCGAGATCCATCATATTTTACACTGAGCTATGAATTAGAGAAACTATCACTCTGCTCAAGGAAAACCCACAGAGATCCAAGGAAGTGCCAAGGCTGAATAAAGTGTGAAGCATAAAACCTACGTATTTCTCTCCAGGATAGGCAATCTGGGAAACAGATACTACCAAAGAGATTGCATAAATGTTAATAAGTTATATATTAGGGAAAAAAACTGTGGATCCAGAATTTTTGTGCATAAGCCTGCATGAGTACGACAAGAGAATTTCTGCAAAGATCTGAAGCCTTGACAAGCCTTTATAAAACTACATCAAACAACAGAGTGTAGAATCAAAAAGAATTCAGAGAATTCCCAATTCAGTTATTTTCCTGCAGACAGGATGCCATATGGCAAATTCCATAACATAACTGCTTCAGTTTTAAAGCTGTTAACTTTCCCAATTTTTGCCCTTCCACCACTGTGTTTGAAAGGCTTTTCAAAGCTTTATTCCTATTACTATTTTAGATCTCATTTTTAGTTGACTGGGTTAATTCGTATGAAGATCATTCAGAAATGAAACGGTGATAGATAAATATTATAAAACCATCATCGATTTCACAGCTAATGTAACACATTTGAAATAGGAGACCAAGGAGGTGCTAGGAAGTAGAGTGTCAGCTGCCGGTTGGTCTTACATGTAGAGAAAGCCCTAGAACTTGACCTGGGCTTACATGATGGTGGCTTAAGCTGCCTTTGGTGGCTTAAGCAAAAAATCCCATAAATAAAAAATAAAAAAAAAATAGGTAAAGCAAAAGGTACGGGGAGGAAATGTCTTCACACATGAGCACCTGACACAGCATCTGTGGCTCACTGTGAGGCAGATCCCTTGTACCTATAAGAGAAGTCCCCAAGGCAAAACAAACATTTTTAAAGATATTCATAGACCCTCACCTGTGCCTCACAAGTTACACAAAAACTCACAAGGCTGTTGACAGTGGCACTTAATCCCACAGAGTATCAAAAATCCAATATTCATTCATTTGTGGATTCTACAAGTCACTGACAGGAGTTCTTGTTAGAGCAGCACTTCTACCCCTTCTTTCTAAGAAAACTGAAAGAATGCTCATGGCTAACCACATATTCTATCCAAAGATCTCTTTACAGAACAAATTTGTTGGTTGTTTTAGCAATTCAAATAGATGTGCCTATGATGTTGCTCATACACATTTTTGTTTCTAGTCCAAGTAAAATATTAAACAAAATAATTCAATACTTACAATTACTTCAGGCCTTAGTTGGATACTAGTAGGAACATTAGGATTATGGTGATGGGAGGGAAGAGCAGGTCCGAACAAAGCTCCGCCAATGGTATGAGTATGATCTAAATCAAAGTTTCATTTTCCTTTTTGTTTCTCCTGTGGACTTTTATATATTATTCCTTATTTTTTGGCATGTCTACCTCCAATTAAATTTTATTGCTCTATTTACTTAATACTGGAGTTCATCTTTGGAAAATATTTAATCTTTACATTATTTACTTGCCTCATATAAGCATTTCACCTATTAACTACTGTTCCTACATTCATCAATAAACATGGGAACTGCATCCTCAGTATCTCTGCTGTGTTCTCAGCAACTCAACAAACCTTTTTATCTTTTTGCACAAGTCTCCCCATTATCTGTGCATTATCATTATGAAAAATTGAACAGACAAACAGACGTCTGCGCTTTCAGAAAGCAAAAAAAAAAAACCCATAAAACCCCAGAAACACTATTCACCAGTATTCCCTAATGAGGATTTAAGTTCTCATTTTTAATGGGACAAGAGATGCATACTAAGCTGAAATGCATGATAGATAGGTAGCAACTAATTTTTCTAATCTCAGAAAAATTAATGATACATTTTAAAGGACAAAAAAAAAACCTGTATTATCATCCATAAAAAGTTACTTCTAATTTATTCAGTAGGATGCCATGGTTAATAAAAACAAAATTATTTTTTAATATCCTACAGCTTTGAAATGTGCCTAAACCCTTCATACAGATATTCACCTGATAATATAAAGTTCATGGTTTATTCAACCACAGCAGCTGTTGTAAACCCTAGGTTGTCATTTATTTTTCAGCTCTACAAAAATATTCATAATCTGATTTTAAATGCAACAGATATTTAACCCTCAGATCTGTAGCAAAAACAAACACAGTGATACTAGTAGATCCAGAAAAAGTGTGCGGGGGGGAAATATTGTCACAATAATAAAGAAACAAAGTGAAAATAAATGGACTTTACTCCTTTTTTTTTTTTTACTTTAAAAAACCCGTTCTGAAATCTTTAGTAAAAAGACAAAAAAATTTAAAGTACATTGAGATATTACCAAAAGAATTTCTTTTACTTACTGTTGCAAAATACTGATGAATATGTTTAATGAGGATTTTCTTTGTCCCTCTAAGAAATTGAGAGATTTGCTCAAAAGCACAGTGATTTAGGATACATATTGGCATTCTTCACAAAAACTTGAGGATTTCCATTTTTAAAATATACTTTTCCTGTTTTCATTAAGAATTAAACCTCCATATCCTTCTCTGATGTCTTTAGAAAATTTTACACATATTTTAAAGAGTAAAAAACCATTTTAAGAGGACAGATTTTCTTAAACCGATCAAGAAAAACTGAACAGGAGAAAAAGGATGTCTTTTCTGAAATAATGAATGATTGGACATGACTTATGTTATAGGTCATAATTTGGAACCAGCCACAGAGGTAGTGCACTATGAGCAGTCATTACAGAACTTATGCATATCCATCCCTGTGCACTGCACAGTGCATATATTATCGTTCTTCGGAGTCTTGGCACTATGGTGTTAAAAGACCAGACACACCAATTTAAAAATATTAAACCTTCACATATTTATTGGCCAATGTATTGGCCAATTCATTGCATTAAGACATTCTGATAAGTCTAAGTACATGAAAATGATAACGGGCAGCAAGGATCTCCTTTTTACAAGAGTCCTCCTCACAGACTAGCAAACAGGTGGAAACAGTAGGACTCTAACACCCTGCTCTTCATGAGGAAGCCCCCATTCCAGTGACACTACAGCAAGGGCAAAGTCCTGCTTTGCCTGGCCACCCATAGCCCATGTCCCAGCCCAGACTTAAACTGATCATGTCCCCAGGAAGATGACCAAAACTAAGGGCTGCAACTGCCCCAGTGTGCCCTGGGTGCTTTGCTCCTCACTGGGGAGTGGGACAGGCCCTGGTTCCTGCCCTGACACCCCACAGGGACACCCCATTGTTCCAAATACCGCAGGAAGAAACCAGCATACAAGGTATCTGATAGACTAATAATTATCTTGATAGAAGGCAATCTGCATTTTAGACTACAGATTTTAATTACAGGATTCATAAACTGCAAACCAGAATTAAGTAAATGCAGAGTCTACGTTCATATTTAAAAAGGGAAAATGATACAAAGTTCATCAAAACTTTCCCAAAATATGCTTTTTCCTAACATAGATATACTACTGTAGCAAAGTTGCATGAACACTGACAGTAACTGTCAAATTTTATTTTGGTTCAGGAGCAAAAAACTGGCATAAAATAACAGTATTTTCACATGATCAAGAAAAACATACTTAAATATCCTTTCCATATCTGCTGCATGCTACAAATGTATACTTTTTATCTATATCCCTAATCACTCACTCTAAGCCAAAACCTCAGATCATCCATGTGAGTGACTCACTTGTTTCCTCAGGCTAACAGAAATTTAATGCACACCAAAACTCACTCTTCAGATATGCACAGTCACACTTCCTCATCTTCCTGTGCATTCTTAGAAGTGCTGTGGTTTAATTAATACTCACTGTCTGAGTATGTTTTGCTTCTGTGAAGCAGTAGCTCAATAAACAAAGAAGTTACTGGATTTTTATTAATTTCCAAGGGGCAGAGGTTCAATAGGTTGAAAGAGTAATGCACAGCATTCATCATAATTTCTCACCATGGCTCCAAATTGAATGCTTGCATTTAAACTTTTAAAAAGTTATTTATGGCTTCTAGGTAAACTGTCTACTTTCCAAAGTCACTAGAGATTCTAATAAAGTTGCAGTGCTATGAAATTCAGATCACTAAGTAAGCAGCTTGGACACAGATACACAAGAAAATGTCATAGAATGCATTCATTAAAAACTAAACTGTGACTTTCTTTTAGCAGTATGAAATAAGAGATATTTTCAGAAAGTTATTGTACTATTTAATCAGCTATGAATGGATTAGACACTCGGGTCCTGATTTCTCAGGTCAATCAATGAGGAAAGTTATGACCATTTTAGCTACAGTATTTTTTTCAGCCAGTTAATAAATATATATTGAACTCACTGAATAAAGCAAGTATATAACGCCATTAGATTCACTCATTGGTTTCAGCTACTTCATGAGTATTTGTGATAAAATTACTTTTTGTTCCTCATTTGGATAAATTAAGCAGATTGTTTTACAGTCTGCCTAAATGAGGCAGGTCTCTTTGTGCCTAGAATTACTAATAATACTTTTCAGAATCTACGTGTATTTTCACTCATGTGTAGACAGAATACATTCACCAAGAGCAGGGGCAGTGATGGCACCTTCCTAATGCTTTTTCTCCATGATCTATTTGCATGTTTGTGTTATTTGGAGCACCTGAAAAAGATACTGAAGTATTTCTTGACAATTTTCACAATCCAAGAAACATCTTTCTGTTTTGCAAATTTGATCACCATTTTTAGATGGAATCTTAGAAATTTTAGGCAACTCTCTACATTAAATCTCACCTTTAGAAGTTTAGATTAGGTGAACAATGCTTCCAGCCTCCCTCTGAACCCCTAAATGAAGCCACTAGAGGAGTCATAGGGAACTTGGATATCCTACAGAGGAAGCACAAATATTCATCTAAGCATATAGCAGGAAGTAGTACATTTTTGCTGTATGAAATAGTTCAAATATTACATGTAATAAATCATGTTCCAAAGATTGCTTTGGCAAAGACATCAGTGCTGGGTTACACTCCATGTCTTTAACATGACATAGATGTTTGTATTTTATGGTTTCCTATTCTATGTTCTCCTGTACAGAATAATGAGAGAAGCAACAATCAAATCAGCCACACTCTTCAGTAAAAAAATGTAAGATTCACTTTATGATTGGTTCTACTCTTATCATCCTCCCAAAACCACTGTGGCCTTAGACTTTCTTCAACTCTGAAATCAATAAAAAAGCTTAGTGCACATAAGTATTAGCTCTTACCTCCTGCTTTCCAGGTTGATTGTAGAACAGTATTGTCAAAGCATCTTTTCTAGTGTCCAAATCCTGACATATGTACAGCTGATTTAGTGCTATTTTTTTGCCATTTTTTAACTTGGGATGGCTGTTCTCATTCTCTTTTTTTCACATGTTTTTCTAAGTCATTCTGAGTTATACATTATCTCTCTCATTTTCTGATGAATATAGGCATATGCATTTTATATGCATTTATGTATATTTTATACACATTTCATATCACTTTTCTTGCTGATTTTTTTTTTATTTGCCAGAAACATGTTTCAAGATTGTAACTTTTTTTTTTTTTTCCTTTGGAGGTACAGATTCACTAATATATTTTTAGCAGGTAGGTAACAAACAAAAAAAAAGTTGGGTTTTTTTTCCAGAATTATCATTTCCTGACTGGAAGTGATTAGTAAATGCAAAGGAAAAAAAAATTAAGCTAGCCTTCACATATCTACAATGTTTTTTCCTCTGAAACACCAATGTATTTTTGCTGTATTGCATTACATTTGATTAATCTCTATGTCATGATCTGTGTTAATCAAGACATAATTCTGTTCTTTTGAATCTCTAAGTTCTCACTGTCTTTTCTTATTTTGTAATCTTTTATTGTTATCAGTAGGCTTTCTTAACTTTGCTGACCTTTTGTTCTGTATGACCACTACCAGACAAAGGAGACACTTCTGGCATCCTCTCACAGAAGCCATCCTTTTACCAAAACCTTGAAAATCCAATACACTATGTAGGAAAAATGTCACCCTGAATTTTTAAGCCTTCTGATAAGTTGTAGTTTAGAGTTTTCCCATGGTTTTTCATGTAAATAACCAGTGCTGTTTTCTAACTAGCTTAGATGTTTACATTCTTCTTAGTGGGATAGATTTCCTTGACAAGCATGTGTATTAGCTGGTGTGTGTGTAGAGGTGGGGACTTTCTCCACCAATTAGAACCTTTTCCTTCTTTTGTATAAAATATCCCTGATTTTGAATAAATCTCTCTTTCTCTTCTTTTCCCTCGTGATTGCTGTGTCGTGTCATTCTTTCATGTAACAATACAACAGACAAACAGACAGCTTAACTAGAATATTAACTTAGGTCTGTAATTTAAATGCCTGAATTCAGACTTGTTCACATTTTGGCAACACAATAATTTTTACATGAAAATTGTACTGATAATATAATTGATGGTGGCAAAACCAAATAATATTGATATTTACTTTAATATTGCATGAAGGAAAAAGTACATTGTCCTTGCATAGAAATCCACCTTTCAATCATATTTATAAAAATACATTATTAGAAAAATGATGCTTATAACCTGAAATAAACTATACTTAACAATCATTAAACTTGCCATAAAAACTTTTTCCATCGTTCTGGGAAATTTAAAATTCAGATTCCTTGCATCCTCCTCCTTCAATTTTCCATGCCAAGGATTTACTTATCACAACCTCTCTTCCTAGGCGAAGTAAATAGTTCTTTCTAGAGTGAAAACAAAGCATAGTACAAAGGATGAGATACTCCAGAGTTGACTCTCAAGAAGAGGAATGGATGTGGAACAAAACTACAGCATCTATATCCTTTCACCTCCCAACATTCTACTGAATGTTGTAGCCTGAAAGGTCTGCACATATCCTTTGTACCACAAATTCAAATTTTGCAAATTCACTGCATGCCTTCAGTTTGATATTATATCAACTTAATTCTGAAAAGCCAAAAGATACTCTCAGATTATTTCAAGCACTTTTAACAGATAAAAAGTATCAACACATTAAGAATTATAACTGAAGGCCAGGGTTAAAAGAAGCCCCAGGACCAAACCCTGCAGACAAAGATATGACAAATCTCTGCTAGGCTGTGTTAGCCCTGCAGGGTTACATTAAACCAGTCACTTCCACATAGTGAAATCAGAATTGCTTCAAGTCATATCCAAATTCCTTCTTCCCTTAGGAAATCCAATTGTATAAACACTAAATGGCAAAGAAGCCAACCAAGTACTGCCTTCTGTTATTACTACATTGAACTGAGCAATACTGACTTACATAAAAGTCAAAAAGTACTTGCCATGACTGAAGAGCTGGAGGGAGGATACACACCCTTCCAGGTAAGACGCAATTGCAACTTGATATTAGTAAATTTAATTATTTTAGACTTTGTAAATTCCAGATTATAGACATTACAGACATCATAGACACCATGTATAGTCAGCTAAATGCATCTTCAGATTTCATTCCCTATGTAGATTAGCGACTTTATTTACTTTCATTCATGTGGGCATTTAGTGCCTCTTCATACAGCCAGAGGAAAAAAGATGCAGAGATATGGCTGGCAGATGCAAAATAGCACCAACAGAAGACATGGCTGTTCTGAATGTAATGTAAGAGAACAGTCAGGAGGATCTCCTGGGGCCCATCACACGGTATTGGATGTCTCTGTTTGGGCAAGTTAATTAAGTTGCTGATTTCCAATGACAACAGGACCCAAGACATATAATTTGAATATAAATGCTTGTGCTAATCTTCTGAATTTGGAGCCAGATCCCATCTTCACTCTGAAGTCAATTTGAAAATCTTCATGCTTGTTCTTACGTTTGCATAAACATAGGTGCCTAGACTAATTTCAGACATCTAAGGTATCCAGGATATCCATACAACACTGGCAAATAGAGTGCCTGAACTAAGCAATACAAAACCTTTTTGGGAGGCAGATAAGCAAGGAGGAACAAAATAGCGTCACAGACATTATTGCATCCATCAGCAGAAAAAGATCTTCTAAAAAGTGCCATAGGAACTGTACTAATAACACTTGGCATGATTCACCTAGGCAGTTTTTTGGGCAGTTAAGTTCAGTCAATGAATATAACACCAGGTGAGTGTCACAGGTCTGTAACATTTTTTATACCAATGACACTATGCTAATTGAATTATAATTCACTAAATTCTAAGCTATATGCCTAAAACCCCTCTGGATGTTCTAATCAATGCAACTGGTTTTTATTTCTTTCCTGGAATTGTTAAAAATTATTTTGCATACCTTATTTATTCAGATGCAGGTATCACATTACTGTAGGTTGAATTTCAGTAATATACTACATTATTTCTATGAGATCTTTATGTACCTGAGAGGGATGCTGTAAAACATAATTAATGTGTTTGAATTATATGGAAAATTTTAAATTGAAACCAACGGAGAAAACTAGAAAAACTTAAGAGGCAATTGAGAAAAATCATTGAACGATAGAATATCCTGAGCTGGAAGGGACCCACAAGGATCATCCAGTCCAGCTTCTGGCCCTGCAAAGGACACCCCAAGAGTAACACCATGTGCCTGAGAACATTGTCCAAATAATTTAGACAGGCTGGTGTTGTGACCACTGGGGAGTCTGTTCCAGTGCCCAACCACCCTCTAAGTGAAGAATTTTTTTTTAATATCCAAACTAAACCTGTCCTGACATAATTTCAGGCCATTCCCTCAGTCCTGTCACTGGTTACCATAGAGAAGAGATCAGTGCCTGCCCCTCCACTCTCCCTCATGAGGAAGCTGTAGGCTGCTCTTGTTCAGGCTGAACAAACTGACATCAAAGGAAATGGTGTCCAAGTGCATTAGGGGAGGTTCAGATTAGAGGATCTTGAAGGTCTCTTCCAACCTTGATGATTCTGTGATCAGGCATAAGACCAGAATAAATACTGTAGAGTCAATAGGTCCTATTGTAGATAAATAGTCTTACCCCATGTATTTGTTACAACTGTAATAGAAGATACTTATTAAATAAAAATATTTTCATTCCATTAAAATTAAATGCAGAAAAGCATTCTCAGTTAAAATAGAGCATGTCCATAGCATGATTTTCATCAGATTAATCAGATTGGTTTTAATAAATTAGTGTAAATTCCATTTGCAGCAAAGGCCCATGGTATACCACTTCTGAGTAAGTGTTATGCTCTTTCCCAGGTGCTTATATAATTTACAATACTAACAAATAACAAAACTTTTCAATACTAGCAAAGAATTATTTTTAAAATTAAAATTTAGGTTACAAAATTTGGACTTCAGCAATATTTAAAACAAATGGAGGAGTGGTGATAACATTACCAGGCTAAAATAGGACTGTCAAAATCGAGACAAGACAATGAGTGGTGAGGGATTTAAGTGTATAACTAGAATGCCTCAGCTCCTTGTGAGGCTTCAGAATATGCAATTGTGTAAGAACAAGGATGAAGTGAGATAACATTGATGGAAAATTTTAATTTTTCCCTGACTATTCAAATTGCAGGAAGAAAATATTTTTCTTGTAATCCTTTGTAATCAGGAGAGATCTCATTGCTTTCTTCAGCTACCTGACAGGAGGTTATAGACAGGTGGAGGCTGGTCTCTTCTACAATGCCTGCAGTGAGAGGACTGGAGAAAATGGCCTTAAAGTGAGACAAGGGATATTCTGTTAGATATTAGAAAAAATATTTTTACTGTTGTGGTGGCCAGGCATTGGAATAGGTTACCTGGGGAGCTGGTGGAGTCACTATCCCTGGAGGTGCTCAACAGATGTCTGGACCTGACACTGGGTGATATAATTTAGTGAGATAGGGGTTGACGGGTTGACTTGAACTTATAGGTCTCTTACAATCTTGATTCCATGATTCTAAGGGAAAGTAATAGAAGAAAACAATAGGAAACCTCACAGAAAAAAATAAAACTGTCTCAAATAACTTGATCTAATCCTTCTCTCTGTGTACTCAACCTTTACAGAAAGATGAAAACCTCCTATTGCTGTAAAGTCTGAAGGAAAATCAAAATTAAGCACAATCAATACTTGATTATGTAACAGCTTTCATTTAAAATTTCACAGATATTATGTATTATATTGTGGGAGGCAGAACCCAGCATTCTATTTTAAATGTATAGATTTAGAAATAACCTAATCAATATAGAAGAAAACTTGCATCACCACAGAGACATTAATAACATCAAGTATTTCTAAAATACTTCACATCACTGAATTAAAAACATACTGTTTTAGTTTAGATTTATTATTTAAACAAAAAACAACCAAACAAAAAGAAACCCAAAAACCCCAAAGCAAAGCCAATAACCAGAAAACAAACCCAGTCTTCTTGATTTGAACTTACTGATACTCTCAAAAGGGAATGTACTTTTCTGTAACCATCTTGGAAGCCATTCAGGTAGCTGACAAAGTTAGTGCTAGAATGTTGTAGCTTGCTCTAAGACAACTTCTTTCACAGTCATCTTAAAAGCAGATTTCCATAGCTTCCATTTCCATGAAAATGAAAGCAGAAAGTCAAATAACATTCAAAGACCACTCTCCCTCAAAAATAATTGCTAACATGGAAAATTACTTTGAGTAGTTCTAAGCTTCATACTGTCAATAAATCCACAAGTTTTCTCACATTTAAGTTTATATTTATTGCTTTTTTTTTCCTCTGTAGGCTTACACGAAATGTCAAGAAAAATCAATGTGACAAAATCAACTTGAATATAAAGATGAGCAATTTCCATTGCTGTAAAAAAAAGTCATGAATACATACATACTTGAGAGTAGATTTTGGCTCACTGGATATAAAAACACCCAACATCATGAATTTTCATGGACAATGAAAATAAAGCAGTAAGAGCTCACTCCTTTTCCATATTCCACTCATTAAGGTGATATTCTAAATTAGAGTGCAGAACTGTGATGAAATTAACATTTCCCAGTAAATACCTTAAACAATTCCCTAAGCATCTGTTGCTTCTCTGTGCTAGCTATCTAAAGAATGTAAGCATTTTGTCTGAGACAGTGAAGCAATTCTATTATTCGTATGGCCCAGTTCTCAGAAGTCAAGAAGTGAAGTCTGTTTCTTGTGTCACTGGCTCCATATGAGAATGGCTGAAATGGAAGAGTGCATTGGCAGATGTTATTATACAGGATTGATGAGGGAACTCAGAGGAAAGAAAGGACTGTTCAATTGCATTTAGAAGGCAAAGAGCATAGAACATTGCACACGAAGCTGGACAGAATGGTTCAGACAAAAAGGTTGTCTGCTATGGATTACTTCTGCTGATAATAGATGAATTCTGCTATGGCATGGATTTTTATTACTCTCAGACACAACACAAATAACATGATTTTAAGATGTGCCTTAATTTCTGTACAACTCTGACATTTCATCTACCTGTTTGAAATATTTAAGTATGGATCTGTTTACAGAGCTTTGGTGTCCTTTTCCTCAAAATTATTTTCCTGCTGTATAATTAACCTTTTGTTTAGCAATAGTAATTAAAACTAAATTAGCATGCTGAACTATATAATATTTCACGCTAAGCCTACAGCTGTTGACTTCATTTTAATTTGAATATAGGCAAGGTTCTGAAATATATTTTCCTCCATATCATCTTATTAAAATAATATGTACAGTCTTAATACAATTAAGCTAACTTTAATTTTAACATCTGATCTTGCCACTAGTATATTACAGGTGCTATGGCTCACCAGGAACCATCAAATATTTAAGAAATTATATGGAATACAATTTTAATTATATTCTACATTCTGTTATGGTATTCAATTGATTCTGATTGTTAAAATCTGTTAAATAAACTGTTTGGCTTTTGTCAAATCCCTTATAATTTCTTGTTTATTTTTCACTTGTAGACTTCGTGACATTTACCTTTTCCACAGAACTCTTCATATGTCTGTTATTGAAACTCTCCCATAACAATCCAGCACATTTATCTGATGAAAATTCTGTGCTGCTCCATCAAATAACAGTTCTTACCTCTTACAGAAGTCTTTAGCTCAAATTTATTTCGTTTTATATCACCTCAGCTGTGATTCACAGTTTCTTCCCACTGGAGTAATTTGTTTCCATGCACATGTTTTTTTCCCATTCTACTCTTGTGAATGTAATATCCTATTTCAGTGAGCCCATTAATCCATTCTCAATTTCCTAAAATATAAATTTATATTCCATCCACAAGTGGATACTTTAATCCCTTCAAGCATTGGTCTGGCTGTCATATTACAGAAAACAAAGAAATACATGGGCTTCCTGCTAATTCCTAGATATGTATTCCCAAAATGGAACTTTCTTCTGTTGTGCAATAATGTTAACCTTTCAGTTCTGCAAGCCTGTCCAAGTCATCCCTCAGTTAGTCATTTTATTCTACTTGCCATGATAAATTGTTTATATTTCAGCTTCTTGTTCAGTTGAACCTTCATTAAGAAAATCTTAGATGAGACCTCAACTACTGACATAAAGATTGGAATTCAACTGACTAAACAGTAAGAAATACATTTTGAGAGGGTGGTCCATCTCATGTTGGAAATCTGGAATTGGTTAAATGATTCATTTTCTCTTTCTCCCGTTCAATACAAAGCAACAATACAGGTTACCTGAATAACTTGAAAGAATTCTGCTTTGGCCACTTCCACAGTAGTATTTATCTGCTAGAAATGTCTCCACTGTGTGAGAGGTTGACCACTGCCCGCTGAGAAGCACTCACATGGCTGCTCGCTGTCTCCTCCCCATAAATCCAGTGGAATGGGAGAGGGATAGGAACCCACCTGTTCTGCAATAATCAAAACCTTTGTGTTACAACCCTTTTAGTCAGAAATCCAAAACACAGCACCACACTGACTGTGCAAAATAACCCCAAACAAAACAAACAAACAAAAACAGAACCACAAAACAAAGAAACAACAACAACAAAAGAAAAACCTGTGGCTTTTATCTCCAGTCACAGTAGTCTGAACTGTAAAGAGAGTGGAGGGAGATTTTGCCCTGTGACCTGAATTTCTGCATCTGGGAAGAAAGAGATGAACAGCTTTTGTCTTAACTATTTTGTGTTGTATGCCCTCTTCCACACAGGCATCTTTGCTTGTGCACTTCCTCCTAATAGGAAAAACTGGTTTTAAACAGAGTAGCTAATTTTCTTATCTCCTCTACCCTTCTTCCCACCAAACCTAACAAAGGCAGGAATAACCAGCCAGATGTCATACTAAAACCAAGAAAGTCTTTATCACTTCAAATATAAACAGTCATTATAGACTTCTTTTTAAAGGAGCATGTTTTCCATATAAACAGAGCTATAAACTAGGAACAGTTTTATAATCTAGTTATAAATCTTAGAAATTAAAGGAAGACATAACAGATGACTATAGATTAAACTTTTTGTGCATGTGCTTTCTCTCCCTTGCTCTCTACTATGTACATTCCTATCAAGGTGCTAACTAAAGGATCTCTGCTCCAGAAAAAAATCACCTCCTTTGGTTCTAAATTACCCCTCTTTTCTTAAAATCATTTCAATGTCTATATTAATACACACCTTAGTTTTAGATATTTAGTTGTCTAGTGCAGTATAGCTTGTTCTGATACACCCAGAATTAAAAAAAAATAATTAATTGTTTAAGAAAGGAAAAAGACCCTGCATGCAGGAGGCATGGAATTTACCTGTCTTCCACTCAAGCTATTCACCCTTTCTAATCACTGGAATAGGTAAATATGTTCAAAGAAGAATTCACCTGTGCTATCTCAGCTTTTTTCAGCCCCCAAGGATGAATATAGAGGTTGACTGGAATGACCAAGTAACTTTTAGACAGTTAATGAGAACAGAGAACTCTTGGGCTTAAGAGTACACCTTCCAGTATGCTCCATTTGTTCTCAGGATTCATACCCATTAGAACTGGATTGCAACTGATATCTCAGTTCCTTCTAAAGGGTGACTCATTTCTTCCAAACACTGCAGGGACATAGAAGGTTTTATTTCCATGTCTTATTCTTTGCCCTTCATTTTTTATTTATACATTTATTTGTTTATTTGTTTATCACAGAAGCATATATATGAATATATGTGTGTATATATGTATGATATATCTTTGATTGAATAATAATCTACCATAAAATCAAGGACTTGAACCTGGAAATCACACTCTAATTACTTAATGAAAAATAAAATAATCTTGCCAATATGAATCTGAATAGATTTATTAAAAAATCTTATAATGTTATAATAGAACAGGGTTCTCTACTGGATAAGGTTGGTTCAACAAACTATGCTCCAACCAGAAAACTGGACTGCAGGTTCTGGAATTGTAAGTCCAAGTAATTCTTTAGCTGTGGTACATTTTGTTCCAAACAGACCCACTAGTCCAGAACAAAGCACAAATCTGATTGTGAAAAAGACTGTGTTGGATGCTTTTGTAGTAGTTCCTATTGCTTGAATCTCCACTTGGCTCTTTTCACTATGTCATGAAAAGCCTGTTGTATTTGCATCTGAGAATGCAGGACAGATCTGACTTGGCAGACAAGGCATGCAAAAGAACAGGCTGTAGATAATACAGTAGAAGCAGACCCATTGTGCTGCACTAGATGTAAAATGTCTTTGGCACACTAAGATTCTCATATTAAAAATCTCTGTTTTGCACCAATAAATGTTTACATGGTCAGTCAGCAGCTAACAGGTTTGGCATGAAGGCATTAGCAGTTTTGGATTAGGAAAATATGTAGAGATAGTCAGATACTTAAATGTCACGCAAGCCTTCATGTGGACTCAGACAGCAGATATTTTTTTCATATTTAACACATAAAGGCAATTTGCTTTTGTCTCCATTGACTAGCAGTTCATCCATTTCCTTCTAAAATACTCCTCAGAAGGTCTGATTCCTTTTGAAGACAAGCACAATAGCCATTCTGCCAAATGTTGACTGACAGCCAAGCCAGCCATGATCAGTTTCTGAGCAGTCTTCCTAAAAAGAAAAAAAAAAAACAAAAACAAAACAAAAAAACAGCAACAAAACAAAAACAAACCATTTAAAACAACTCAAGTCTCTACCTAGACATCCAGGAAATTACCAGCATGATTATGAAGTCTTGTTAGCACATAAAAACTGATTGGGAATTACAGCTCACAAATAAAACACTTAAACAAACTGGTCCAGTTCCTGGATGAGCATAAAAACGTTATTGGAAAGCTTCTCCTCCTTCAGACAGACTTTTTCTTTCTAGACATCACAGGATTTACACATATGTCACTAAAAATTATGAACATACACCTCAAATACTTTGTGCTACCACTTTTGGTTAATTAGTTCATTAATACAGATTAGATGGCATCCTTAAGCCAAACTGATGACTCCAGATATATCACTAATTATTATTTAGAATTCCACAGTGGTCCTATAGCCCCAGTGACTTGATGAAGTTGTTCTTTACATTACAATGACAAATTAAAGTCAGTCTAGGATACTGAGAGTTGTAATGACCAGGACAAAACCCTATCGTTTTCCAGTTCTTCAAAATTACCTGAGCAGCAGTGTATGGAGGAAATTCCCTTACTAACTATTTTTAAGACTTATTATATAATATAGCTAATTAGAACAACTGTTGTATTTCCCCTGAGAAACTGCTTTCCTGCCCCCAGGATATGGAATGCTTAGATATCCCTTTGACCTTCCCCTCTCCCCCTATCCCATTGGCCCGGGGCCAAACATCCCACCTAGAGATAAGCCCCATATAAGATCGTGTATTTCCTTGTTCGCTCTCTTTCCGCGTGGACCCCCACGAATAAAGACCTTCAAACATCTCGGGAGGAGCCTCCTTCTGGTAATCCCAGTCCTATCTCTGAGATATCTCCCCCCTGGGCCAATACTAGAATTTAAAATAGCACTTCATGCTAACTATCTGCCGTACAAGCTAAGAAGCATTATGGAAAAGAAACTCAGCTCAAGCCACATCTCAATGTGCATCTCCATCTGCATCTTGCAAGCCCAAATACCTGCACCAGGTGTATTCCTCAACAGTGTTTCTGTCATCATGGTACATTAATTTCAGTACAGATCACTCTGTATAGAATGCCAGATTTATACCAGCTAAGACTTTTAATCTCCTTTTTTTGCCTTCACTGGTATGGGTTGGTGATTTGGATAGATTTGAGGTCACTGCCTACCTCTGCCTTGTTTATTTTTATGAAGATGAACTGCAGAGTATAATGAAATTATGCTGAAAGAAAAGTGACATCAGACAGCCCTTGGGGAAATTTCTTTGTCGTGTCACCCAGATTTAATTAGGTAAAACTAGATGATGGAAAAAAAAAAAAAGAAGAAGCTTAGCTGACATTGATTGTCATTAATGTATTTCTAAAAACTGTAATTCCCTGTGACTTGGTACTGAAAATATAGGAAGTCATACTTGATTATAAATCAATTTTAATAAAGCCTTTTATTTTTTCAATGTAAAATCTGAATAATGAAAAATAAATTAATTACTTCCAGGGTGAAAATGGTTTTGCAGCTCTCTCAGGAGTTTTTGGTTTGCAGTATATGATACCATTTCTTCCTTTTTTACTTTTTTTTTAATGATTTAGGAACTACACAGAGTATCTACAGAAATAAGTGACTAGTTTTCTTTTTCAGTCATGTGGAGAAAAGATGGCACTAAGAACTTTGTTCCAGTTCAAAACATTCAAATATTTGGTTTCATGTAACAGCCTGATTAAATGCAACCATTAGCACTGAAATTCAGGGCAGATAATTTTTTGTAATTATAGCTATGGACAAAAAGAATAAAATAAAATCCTTATACGGTGATGGTCTCTGTGTTATGTTATTCAGGGAGAAGATCCTAAAAGTATGTTTGATTCCCTGAAGATGTCTAGTGTTCAGTAGTAATAAAAACTTCAGCTGAATTTTAGAATTTGTTAGGAAAAATTACAGACAGCAAAGGAAACAAATGCTACTGCAAATTAATATTGCATGTGGATCTATAAAACTTTTTATGGCTCTTGTCCTTCCATTTCAAAATGGATGTAATTAAATAAATTTCTCAAGAGAAGAAGAGGCATCATCAACAAGGGTCTGAAGGAACTTGGAACTAAGAATCTACAGACTGGAAAACCAAGAAGCAGAGCACGAGAGAGAGATGAAGTATGTGAAGTCAGGAACATCATAAAGAAGATGAACAGTGAGTGTCTGTTCATTGTCTTCACTTTTCAAACACTAGAGGTACATTTCATCTGGCTTTTCTACACCATGGTCTCATGCAGAACAAAACAAAAGGAAAAAAATCCAAGGAAAGTGGACTTAATTTTTAACTTTTATACTCTAGAAAGTAGTAAATTTCAAAATAATGACACTGGCCTAGTAAATAATGAAATTTTTCACATGAGAAAACTATACTTCTGGAGTTCATTCAAACACCTCTGAAAGTCTGACCTCTTTGTAGGAGCTTATGGGATCCAGATCAGAGACTTCAGAAAGTGGAGAGAATATGAAGAGCATTGGAGCATTAGAATTAAATTTTGATAAGAACTCTTTGCAAGATCTTTCTTCTTTACAATCTCTTCCTCAATTTCAAATTGTTCTCTTCCTGTCTAACATTGTGAACATAACAAATTTTCATATTGCATGATTTGAGAAAAGATGCCAGAAAGCTAGGATATACTAGAGGAATATAATATGGGAAGGACACACTGAAAGAGTAAATTCTGGAAGATAGATCATTGCATTTTAGGTGTTTTGCCCACAAAAGCTATTTTTCCTTTTACTATTCCCTTATAAGCAGTACTAAGTGTCATGATTATGGTTCCCAGCTCAGTCTTCCATGCTCCTGAGCCAGTTGCTGAAAGAATTAAGGTTACTTACATCACAATAATGTAACTGTTCCATTTTCCAATATGAAAATAGCATTTCAAGAATGTGATATGTTTCATGTTATATGAATCGTATCAAATTTGTTAGGGCTTTTAAAAACTACTTCATTTCATTAGAGTATTTTCAATGTGGAAGAATTAATGAAATAAAACTCATTTAAGTCACTAAATTGAACAGTTTCTGCCATAAACTACAGTAGTTGCTGGATGGATAATGCAGTAACAGCCATTCCCATTTCAAAACAGCCAGTGAAACATTTTGCAGAAGGGCTTTATTGCAGGAACTCTCTTATCACATTCAAACACTTGGGGGTTTTACTTGTCAGGGTAAATTATCTGCACTGTGTATCCCATAGACTTTACACGTAAATAATAAAAATTTTTAAAAGCCAAATGGACATTTAATATAATATTGTTAAACAACATGCCCTTCTCAGTTTCCAACACAACTTTTCCTAGCTCTTATGAGGATCAGTTCTTGTAGCTAAGCTAGATATTACTATTTTACTTTGATATTCCCTTCATTATCTTACAACTTCCTAAAGACTCTGAATTATTATCAATTGTATGCAAAAGTATATAAAATCATTTACAAAATGCAGTGCATCAGCTTTATTTAAAATGGCACCTGTGTGCTCACAGGAGTTTGCCCTTTTTTGTCACTCTGCTATCTAGCAAATAATTTCTGTTACTTTCAAAAGTTACATGAACTTAGCAGCTTTGCAATCAGATAATACTGGCTTGAAATTTGCCCAAGTAGGTGGCCATGTTGTAAGCTTTCCTTGCAAATTTTGCTGGTATTAGTCCATTCAGAGTGGCAGCCCCACAGGCTTGTTTGCATGTTTAGATTCCAGGCTGTCCTCCCTATTTAAAAAGGAAAGCAAATCAGAGATTTAGACATGTGCATAGCAAAGAATCCTGTTGACTTGATGTACTTTTGGAAGCTAAATATATAACTGGGAGGAATGAGCCATGTGTCAGTTTAATTAAATTTATTATTCAGGCCTGTAGGCTATGTTATGCAGTTTTGAAGAAGTTCTTCAAGTGTGTAAATTTTCTTGGTGGCTGAATGAAGAAATATTATTTTACTGCTCTTTCCCACATTTTTCTTAGATTTAAACAGTTTAGGCTGTTTTGGGTACTTCAGTTTTGGGTAATCCAGGGGTCTGTTTCTTCTGACAAGTAAAATATTCTCAAGTCTGGAATGCTGATCAGATCCACAAAGCATTTGCAAAGTGGATCAGTCCATGGATCTGTTATGAGGTGCTCAAATGACTTGTCTGCATCCAAGCAGGGCATATTCAGGAGTAAATAAAAAAATTGAACCATCCCACTCATTCAAAAAGGACAGCATGCAGAAATCTGATCCAGTGTCGATTCCCTCTACCGTCGTAGATCTCCTATACTACTCCAAAATGTTTTGTTGTTGCAAGCAGCCTGTGTGCCCTAATGCCATTGCCAGATAGGACTGTTTAGTAATTGAATCTCTTCTTGAGTTCAAGCATGGATTTCAACTCACTTAAATATAGGTTACTATGTTTCTATCATACTCAGTAAAAATCTAATAAGTACAATAGGAAGAACTTGGGCAGATTTATTATACACTAAGATAGACTACTTTTATCTTATTTTTGTTATCTGAATATCCTTGCAGACTCATGACTGTGTTGTTACAGGGATTATTTCCATTTCCTAAGCATGGGAGTCTAACACTGTGCACAATACTTGAAGTTTTTCAAATCATCTGCCTGATGGCAACTGACATAAGATGGGACCTGTAGGCAACCAATGCCTGCAGGTGGGCACAGCTCAGTGGTGCCCAGAGCTGGGGAGGGCAGGGCTGAACTGGAGGCCAGCCCTGCTCCAGCATCACTGGCACTGGGGCTGATGGCTCCAGGAGGGAGTGGCATGGAAAAAAATCTAGAAAACAGTTATAAGATCCTGGTATCAACATATGAGATTCTTGTATATAGATATTCTCACCATATCTACCTATCAATGAAAAGTCAAAGAGATTTGTTAAGTAAATTTAGACATGCCTAGACTCAGATGATAAATTTTAAGATGTATGTAGCCAAGACATCCTACACATTTATTATTAAAAAGTATTAAAATCACTGAAAACATTCTGAGACACCAAAAAGTATATTTCAGACAAATATAGGAGGAAGTTCTGTTACATTAATCAGTATCTTACTCAATGACAGACCCAAAAGTATTACAATTTTTGTATTAAAACATTATCCAAATTCTTAATGCACCCTTGAGGTGCAGAACAAGTTATTCTGTTACAGCCCAAAAATAATTTTTGTTCAGGTATCCACAGGCAATGCAGAGTTAAGCAAGAAGCAGTGAATTGCAAATATTATTGAAACACCCATTATGCAGATCTAAACGTAAATTGTGGTTTAGAGAATACGTCAAATTAATTTGAAAAGATGCAGAAGCAATTTCTGAGACACATATGAAGGGGTTCACTTAATTCTAGATTCAACACTTAAGTGCTAGCATATGGCTTAACAATTTGTGCGACATACACAAGTGCTGCCTGTCTGAGATAAAGTCATTTTTTATTCTTCATTCATTATTTTCCAACAGCTTGAGTTCCTCAGCAGAAGAGGGACAATAAAAGTAGATTTTTTTACATCTATCTCATTAGCAAAAGGCAGTATAGAAATAACATTTGTGTGTCACTTAATGATGATGACCACTTCACAAACAAGACATACAAGGTAGATAAGTGTAATGCCTTCTTAGTTTTGTTCTTCAACACTTAATGAAGGACTAAAGGGATCTCAGTGCACTGAGCTGGAGGACCAGAATGATAAACTCCCAGTGGACCCTGAAGTTGTGCAAGAACTGCTCCTCAGGCTGGATTCCCATAAGTTAAGGGTCCTGATGGGATTCAGGCAAGAGCATACCCAAAGAGCTGGCTGCTGTCATTTTTAAGAATCTCTATGATTTCTGAACAGTCTTAGGAATCTGAAGAGGTTCCAGTTGAATGGAAGGTGTCTAATGTCTCAGTTTTCAAGAACAGGAAGAAGGATGACACTGGGAACTACAGGTCTGCCAGTCTCACTTCAGTCGCTGGTTAAACTAAGGAGACAATTGTTCTGAGAGTTATTGAAAAACACCTGAACAACAACACAGTCATCAGAGTGTTTTCATGATGGGAAAATCCTGCCTCTTGAGTTTAATTTCCTTTTACAACAAAATAACCCACCTAGCTGATCAAGAGAAACCATTTGATGTAATATTTTTGGAGGTCAATAAAGCTTTTGTTGTTTTCAACACTATCTTTCTGCACAAAATGTCAAGCACACAGCTGCATAAACACATCATGTGCTGGGTGAGACAGTGGCTCAGGAGTTGGACTGAAGGGGTCACACAGAATGGAGTGACATCAGATTGGTGACCTGTCACTAGTGGAGTTCCACATCTTCAACATCTTCATAAATTACTTGCAATGCAGGACTTGGAGAAACACTAAGTTTACTGATGGCACTAAAATATGAAAAGCTCTGAACTCCCTTGAAGGCAAAGAAGCCCTGCAGGGAGATCAAGACAAATTAGATGGCTGGGCAATCATCAACCATATGAAGTTTAAGAAAGGAAATTTCCACATACTGCACCTTGGACACCGTCAGAGCGCCATTGGATGTATGCACAGACTGGTTAACTGGGCTCTGGAGAATGTGCCACAAAGAGCAACCTGGGGTCCCCAGGTGCTGACAAATTAAACATGACCCAGCAGTGCCCTGGAAGCCAGGAAAGCCAGCGCTGTCCTGGGGGGCATCAGGCATCACCGGCCAGGCAAGGAAAACAATTGTGCCCTCTACTCTTCACTGGGATGGCCTCACTTCAAGTATTTTGTGCAGTTCTGGTCATTACAACATAAAAAAGACAGTAAGCTATTAGGCAACATCCATAGGAGCGCCAAAAATATGGTGAAGGGCCGTGAGGAAAGTTGCATGTCAAGTGGCTGAGGTAACTTGGTCTGTTCAGCCTGGAGAAAAGGAGACAGAGGGGAGATCGTGTTGAAGTCTACAATTTTCTTATGAGGAGATGTAGTGGTTTCACTAGTGTTCCTGTTTGCTAAAATTAGTGTAGTGCTCTGAGTGTTTACTCTTTTTCCCTCTGTGAGATCGGATCAGGAGAAAAGCAAAGCAGGCCCAAATTTAAAGGTATAAAGATACATTTATTAAGAAACACTAAGAGAATGAAAAGGCCCAGGGCCACGCGGCAGAGTGGGGCCCGCCCCACCTGCCCCTGTTACCTGCTAGCAGGCTGCATGGCAAAGAGGGAAATTCCCAAGGGTCTCTCATTTTTAACCCTGCGATACACACAGGGTTAAAAATTAGATGTATCACCTTTCTTATTGGTCAATCAAGCTGTTAACTTCAAAGATAGTCACTAATTGGTTTTTGCTGTAACTTCCTGAAAAGATTACTTCCTTCCCAAGCTACCATAGGAGATAAGGAGGAACAGACACTGATCTCTTCTCTGTGTAATCAGAGACAGGCTCCAAGGGAATGGCCTGAAGTGGTGTTAGGAGAGGCTTAATTTATATATTAGAAATAGGTTCTTTACCCAGAGGGTGGCTGGGCACTGGAACAGACTCCCCAGGGCAGTGGTCACAGCACCAGCTTGACAGTCCAAGAAGCATTTGGAAAATGCTCTCAGGCACATGGTGTGACTCCTGAATGGTGCTGTGCAGGGCCAGGAGTCAGAAGTCGATGATCATTGCGTTTCTCTTCTAATTCAGTATTTTTTATGATTCTTTGAGTTACAGCTTAACATTCCTTTTACTTTTCAGTGTGTTTGTCACACAGTGAGAAGTGTTTGTCACAATCCAAGATAAGGTACCATTAAAAATTGTAACTCTTTTTATGCCCAGCCTTATCATGTCAGTAGTGAGTTAGTTGCTAGCTAGACAAAAAGAAAACTGAGAAACCTTACTTTACAAATTTGAACTTTAGAATTATTGACTTCAATCTGAACTATTATAGAAGCTGTCATTATTGTAGCTTATTTCTAGCTACAGTGCTGTGACTTTTCTTTTGTAAAATATTAGTGTATTTCTTAAAATTGAACATTTTCTGTCCCTTTTTCTGGTTGGGTTCATACAGTGCCTATTAATTTGCTGTGCATTTTTTCTACCGGTTCTGGCACACCTTACATGGATAGAAGACTGCATGTGCAATACCTTTTTTTTTCTTTTTATTCACTATTGCTCCTTTATGTTATTTGAAGTCATTCTGACCTCTCAAAAAAGACTCAGAAAGCAGAACTTGAAGAACTTATTACAAGTAATATCTATTTAAGGGGAAAAAGGAACATGTCCATTTGTCAGAAGCACAGTGTATTTCTGAAGCACCGTGTATTTCTGTTATTGTGTCACAGCGAGAGAACAGTCTCTTCTCAGGGACAGCAGGGGAAGGAAGCCTTCTCTTCTGCTGATGTGTTAAAAATGCACAGTATCATAAATATGTACGATTATATGTGTTTGCAGGAATGAACCTTTGAAAAATACAGCTATACTGCTTTCTTCAAGACTTATTCAATGAGTTAGAAATTATTTCAAAGGGTTATTCTAACTGAGCTCCAGTTTTTATCCAGGTGAGGGCATGCAAAGTGTATGGGGTCTTGATATGTGGTTATTTGACTCAATCAGAATTGATTTTAATATACAAAGTATGAGAATATGATAAGCAGCCTTCTCTTCTACCTTGATAATACACAGTATTCATGTTATATTACAAATTTGGTGTAGTCCAGTCAATTACCAGGACTATTAACAACAGTTTTTATCTATGATCAGATTGGCAGCTAGACTTACTTACTAAAGGCTAACTGACATTTATAGTGGAGTGATAATGTCACTTCTGAAAGATAAGAAGTGGCAGTGAATAATCTTCCAAGAAAGCTGCCAGAGATAATATTCAGACTTAGCTGTAGAACAGAATTTTTAATCTGTTTATACCATGCTACACAAATTTTCAAATCCAGACCGTATTTAGCAAAACTGTGCATAGGAGTCTTTTTAAATTATTATTTATAATACAGATGGAGCATCAGTTTTAAGGAGCTGATAAGATCGAGGTAGCTATGAACTTAATTCTAAACTCTTGGTGCTACAAGCATAAAACAAAATATTGCTTAATTTCTACTCAAGTTTGTCTGATGCAAAGAGTAATTTCAGACTAAAAACAGTAAAAAAAATGTCTTCCATTTCTTAATGTAGAAAAATTTAAAAAAAAATCTTAGAAAACCAGTCGCAAACCATCTTTTCAGGGCACAGTTAGGCAGCAATCATTGAATGTTGCTCTGTTTTCTTCTCTTAATCACCGTGGACCACTTTGTGCAGAGGCAATTGTAGACAATTCTCTCAAACAGATGTTTTCCAGTGCCTGATCTTAAACACAGGTTTTTAAATGTGTTTCTGGAAACTGCAGAATATGCCTAAATATCAAGATCTCCCAGGGAGCTTGTAAACTAAGTGAAAATCAACCAGCTTCTTTAATATTTCCTTAAGGAAAAACAGTACTTGGGGGAATGTCTTTCTTTATTTTTAAACTGACAGTTTGGGCAATTTATTATAGTATATGATATTAAAGTGGACTAGTTGCCTGATACATAGCACTGTCATTCTTTTCTACAGGTTCTCTTTTTCTCTGGTAGCAAATGAACCTTTTTTACCAAACTGTATTTTAACATACATATGTTGGCTTTGCCACCACAGAAATAAGTGGACAGTGTTGAAAAAATCACTGAGCATAATAAATCTTTTGAATTCTGCTGACACCCTAAATATTTCCCTTAAGTTTGGGGGATTTTTACATTTAGAATGAAATTTCCTACTCAGCAGCAAACAGCCAACACCTGGCTTAACACCAAATTGCTTAGTGAGGGTGAATTAAATCATGCTAACAGGTTCCTTCCTATGCACCACAATAAAGATAGCTGGCAGTATTTTCAGATTCAACACATTCTCTTTGATGTTTCTTCATGATCTTCTGGCTCCACTAGGTCTCAATGTTTTCAGAAATATCATCACCACTGCAGTTACATATGTTGTGGTCTGCCATTTGTACACATCCACAAAAAGAATTTTCCGTTCCATTTACATTACATCCAACGTTATTTGATAGGTTTTGTGTAGTCTTGCAGGAAAAACCTCTGGAATATCTCATGTAACTAGAACTGGAAATGCTCCCTCTGCAACTGAATTTATGCCATTGAGAGAACTGTGGCTAGAAGTTTTCAGCTTAGCACAGGTATAGCTTTGAAGTCCCCTGTAGGAACATTTACTTATAGATGTGCCACGAGATGAACATGAAAAAGGCCAAGCTCAACAAAACACAGAAATCTTACCACAATATGTTTGTTAGAAGCTATGTGATTTTTTTACTTTTGCATTATAATTACTTAAAGTGTGATTCCACAGCTATGTGCATTCATAAAATTCTATACATTCTTTATTTAATTAAATTATTTTGATGTGCCTACTGGAACCGATAGACAATGACTTTTGACATTTTCAGTATGAAATGCTGTCTGTGCAAATGGAGCAAAACTTACCCAATTGACTAAATCATCATGCACAGTGAAATGGGTTATTCAGTTCTCTGTGGGAGGTAATCTTAGAATATTGCTCCATGTTAAAGCAAAACCTTTTCAAATGCAGGGACTTGCAAAGCCCTTAGTGACAGCAAAACCCCATTAAAGTTCTCTCTCCTAGGTAATTTCTTTTCACTAATGAAGAGCATCCAATCAATTGGGACATTCTTAAAAGGTTTGAAGAAAAAGAAATTAAGATTTCAAGGCAGATATAGTGCTTGTAATAAGTAAGCAATTTCTAATGTCTAGATTACAGTGATGCTAGCTTCACAATAGTTTTAAAAACAAGTCATTTGGATCTTTCAGAAACTAATATCTGAATTTCTCTTCTGGAGAATCTGAAGAATACTTTTCATGACATGTTCCAACTTCTTGTAAGGTGCAGATGATTTGCAAAATATTCATATAAAATAGATGAAATAAATTATCTCTCTACAGGATAGGAAAAAATTAAAGGTTTGAAAAATTAAGGAATTCAAGAAATAAATGGGGAAAAAAGAAAAATATATTGATGATTTAAATTTTTACTTAGTGATTAGTGCATGCTTTTTAAATACATGAAAAAATACATGAAAAATATATGAAAAAATACTGTTACAAACAGCTATAGCACTGGTAAATGGTAAAATCTAAATGAAAAATAATCATATCATAGATATCAGTGTCAGAATAGGAACACAAACATAGATGTAAATTTTAGTTTTAAATTCTTGGCCAGGAAGTATAGTCTGGGATAGATTTCAGCTCCAGTCTGAGACAAACACAGTCAGGTATATACTCCCACGCTTGGAGTATTCACTCAAGCACATTTTTAGATAGGGGTTTTGGGGTTTTTTGGTTGTTTTTTTTTTTTTGGTTGGTTGTTTTTTTGGGTTTTGGGTTTTTTTTTNTTGTTTTGTTTTTGATGGTAGATATAGAATTTTGATTTGTTCCTATCTACATAGCTTTTCATAGGATATGGCTACTACAGATCTGAGTTCAGAAACTTGGTATATTTTGTATCCCAGAAACCAATACCACAGACTCCAGAAGTGTCCAGCTCAAGTTCTCAGTGTCTGCTAAGATAAAGCTGGTACAGGTAAAATTGTGCAATGAGCACATATAGCAGCTTTCACACCTGCCCTGTTTTTGCAAATTTATGTAAATTTTTGTAAATCCATTCTCTCAGTGAAGATAAAGGTGAGATTGGAGGGAAACAACCTCATCTGCTTCCTTCATCCTCTAGAAAAATGTTCCAAAGTTTTTTCACCAACATACAGAATTTACTGACACTTTACAACATGTTTTTAAGCCAACAAAATAATTTAAGAAGATAGCACTAATAGAGCTGAACAAGAACACTTACTGAATTACTACGCATGCACATCTACAATTTCTTTGTGCTACTGGACCAGAATATTTCATCCAGCTTTACTATATTACACCTTAATATGCCCTCTCACCTTCCTAAAACATTATTAAAAGTGCCTGCCAGCAGATCCATCTCTTTCAGACTGGAGCATACTAATCCTGAAGAAGCCAGCTGATTGATTATGTGGTGATCTGCCACAACTGACTGAGAGCAGTTACTACTTCTCAAGTAATTATATTTTATTTACAGTGACGTTTGATTTTTTTTTTTTTTTTCATTCCTTGTGAGCCATTTATTCTTCAAGTCAAAAGGAAAAAAAAAATGGGGGGGGGGTAGAACATGGGTTAAGAAACATCTGCTGTTTCTTTGTATAGAATATATGGAAGGAAAAACATGCATGGTGCCATAATAGTTGCAGTATTCTTGTTTAGGTATTCATCAAATTCAAGGACCAGCAGTCTTCTCGCTTCCTAAAAGATTACATAGAAAAGTGGAACACACAAACTGGAAATTAATCAGTGAGGGGTCTGGGAGCCTGTAACTCACTGCAGCTGACATGTTCTGGTAAGGGAACTCACAGAACCTGCACTGTCATCCTACAAATGCCCTGCACCTCTGCCTACAGTGTGCACTGACAAACACAGTGTGTTACATAGGTGATGGGTACAGCTTCTAGTGGCTATTGCTATGAGAGCATTTGCAGTACAATTCTAAAACTATATCCACAAGTTCATTAGGGAGAAAAAAAAGTATCTTTGTTGGTAATCAGAATGAAACCTAAAGGTCTTCAGTTCCTGAGGGGACACTATGAGAAAGCTGGAGAGGGATTCTTTACAAGAGGGAATGACTTTAAACTGACAGTGCTGAGATTCAGATTAGCTATTAGAAAAAAAATATTCTTTATTTTGAGGCTGATGAGGCACTGGAACAGGTTGCCAGAAAAGTTGTAGATGCCTCATAATAAAGACAAAATCTGTTTAATCATTTCTATTCCCAGCATATACTTTAAAATCAACAGAAAAACCTACCCAGAAAATCTAGAGAGGAACTTTTCTGAGAATTCAAAATCTGGTAGACTGCATTCAAAATTTTCTCTCTTTTTTTGTTTTTTGTGGGGTTTTTTCCACATTATAATTTGGTTATGATACAATAATTTTTAAGGATTTCTCTTTTTTTCCTCCTTGGTAGCTTTAAAAAATTGTCAGAAGGCATTTTTTCTGCCTCGTAGCATTGGACCAAAAATTCTGTTTACTAGTATTTGTCCAAATACTAGTTGATTCTATGAAACTGTGTGATGATTTGCAAGAGCATTTAACTTCTCAGCAATTTTTCAAATACCATCTAACAATCAACCACCTAATAATCAAAACTTTGGACCTCTATATTAAAGTGTTAAGGAAATTATCTCAAGAGAATAATATAGCATTATGCAGTTCTGTTTCAATTTTTTTTAATCTGTTTCCACACAATGTTGCACTTTACAAACCTCAGCCTGTGAAGAAGCTGAAGTGAATGGAAACTACTGTAAGTCCAATGGATTTCACACTGGCACAAGACTTAAAGGAAAAAAAATGTGTATGCATAATTTTGACTTGTTTTGGGACATAATCCAGCTGTCTCTGAAAACTGTGGCAATTTTTCTGTAATCTTCTGAGACTTTGAAAGAAAATTCATTATGCCTTTGGTATCTATAATATCCATATCATGATTATACCCAGGACTCAAACTTTGATAAATGCATTGAATCTATTTTCCCTCATTCATTTTTAAAACCGGGGGAAGTACCCACAAAATCAGATGCAGTTGCTTATAAGGATGTCAAATTCTTGGCTTTTTACAAGTTAAAAGCACTAAGTAGTGTGGATTGGTGGTAGTGTGTTTGTTTCCAATTATTATTCTGTAAATAAAGTGTGATGGTCTTATGATTTGACAGACAAGATAAATGTACAATCCAATATCTAGTAAAATCTAGGAACAAGAAAATGAAGTATAGAATTATGATCTGTCTAAGCTAGTTATTACCTACAGCCAATGTGAGCTTGACATGAACAAATTATCTTAAACAATATTTAATTCAATTAACTTTTGTCCTCTGGAGTATTTCCTATTACACTGCAGAAATATCATTCTGCTAGACATGCTATTTGCTGTTCATGATTTGGGTAGCTCAAACAATGAATTCTCAAAAGGAAATTATATAGTCCTTTTAATGTGTATTAACATTTTAGCATTCATTTAATCTCTCCAATCAGCATTACTTCTACCAAAGAAGCAAAATGATTGTTAAGAGTAGAGCAAGAGCAAGGACATAAAATAAAGACAGAAAGCACCTTGGCATCTAAATTTTCCACTGTGATTTGATACTTGGCTCAGAAAATCTAGGCCAGTATTTTTTCATCATATACACATTTATTTCCATGTTAATTAATTGTCCTGAACAATTTTGCTACTGATAAATGCTAATTTCATGGTGATAACTCCATAACCTACTTCTAGTAGTATACACAAATTTAAACTCCCTGCTCTGTCCTAAAAAGCCCCTGATTTTTCCATGAAAATGCATTGCCAGTCTAGTTCATTCTTCTTAACCCATAAATAAGACTGCAGTCCTGGGAGTTCAGCATGCATTACTGAATTTTAGCCTAAGCCAAATGCTCCACAAATTTTATCTTGATAATTTTCATATTCTTTGCATTTGTCAGTGTGAAAGAACAATAGAGGTTGCCTCTGCCTTCATCTTTGAATATGCTTTTAGCCTGTCATGACTACAAATTAATTTTGGAACTTAAATATTTAGTTAGGTTTAGACCCTTAATTAGAATTCAAAAAGAGAGTTATAATATGTTCATGATGTAATTTAAATCCTCAAACCCCTAGCTAAAGCTTCAGGCATCTTATTCTGCATTAAAAGCTGCCCTGACCTATCCAGTCTTTTTTTCCTCTGCAAACTCACAGTCTTCATATATATTTCTTTTGTAAGAGCTGTTGTCACCACAAATTGAGTGTATTTCAAAGTTTCCCTGAGAAGCTCAGTCTGGATTCTACTGAATCCATCCTGCTGTACCCAGTGTTTAAATGCTTTACCACTCCAAAGGACTGCTGTTTTAGTCTCCCATTTCCTAGCAGTGTGCCACAGCTGTCAGGCATTCAAGCTTAGTGGGATAGCTGATGGACAGCATTGCACAGATGGGATACCTGACACCAGCTGGTCCAAGAGATATCCTTTGATATCATGTTCAGCATATAAAGGCGGATGAAGAAGGAAGGGGGAAATAATGGAATTTGTCTTCCAAAGCATCCGTTGCATGCGATGGATCCCTGCTTTTCTGGGGCTGCCTAAACACCTAACTACCCATGGGAAGTGGTGAACTAATTCTTATTCTGCTTTGCTTGTGTGTATGGTTTTTGCTTTACCTATTAAATTGTCTGTGCCTCAAATAATGATTTTTCTCTTTTACTTTTCTGATTCTCTTCCCTATCCCACAACAGGCAGTGAGTGAGTGTTTGTGCCAGGCTTATTTGGCAGCTGGGATTAAACCAGGACATTTCTTTTGTGTACAAATGATTGTTTATTAAACTAAAGGTAACCGTAATTAAATACAAGACTGCTACTTTTACTGAGAGTGTGGGATATGCAGCTGTGTGGAAGACTGCATTTAGATTCCTGCCTCCTCTTCCAAGACTTGTTGATGGAGTCTGTGAAGTGTTTAGGAATGGAGAATTCAGAAGGTCCTTCTTGCTAAACAGGGAGGAGAGTGTCAAGAGAGGCCTTAGAAGATCCAGAAAAGATGGACCCCTCTGTGAGGACAGTTTATTGGATGTTTCAGAATGCACAAATGCTCTGTTATAGTTTAAGATAAATGTTTTTAATACAAAAGCATCAATTATTTATGTTTTATATTAATGATATCAGAAAGTTAAGGGGTTTAGCAGGAAAAATTATCCTTCACCATGCCAGAAACTGCAGTGATGTCTTATAGGTGCCAGAAAGGAGAATCAGAAAGGGATGACACAAGATGCTTCTGTTATGCAGCAAGAGCTGAGATCTTGCTCAATTTTTTGAGCACACTCCCTGAGGCAGAGTGACACAGCAGAGCCACCTCCTCATGGCGTAGCACTTGGCTACATATCTTTTTCAGGCCTTCTGTAGTATGTTTCTGGCAAGAAGACCTTGTTATTTTTATCTATTTTTATCAGTTCAAAATCTCTGAAGAAAAATCTACAGCTGACTCTGAGATTACATGACACATACACCAAAGATCTGCAGTGTATCATAAAAAATGGATGGGGGAGTTTGAGGATTCAAAGTCTGCTGGGATAGTGCTAGGGAATTAAACAGAGCAGAGAGACCCAAACATGGAGCAGTGCTGGCCACAATGTCTTTTGGAAGTGTTTCTTGACATCTTCTCTCATCAGTTTGTGTTCAGACAAAATTTGAGTGAACACTTTGGCACAGCCAAAACTGTACCAGTGATGACACTAAGAATTCAGTAGCCAAAACAATCACAGGTTGGTGCAGAAGGATATCCCTTGGGTTTATCTTTTTGACTTGGTGTTCTTTCTTTTTTGTTCATATTTTGTTTTGGTTTTTCTCAACTCAGACGTAGTCAGCAAAGGTTTAGTTGAAATCACAACAGAAAACTCATGAGAGCTGTCTTGTTTCAACTAGGAAAAAAAAAAAAAAGTTCTTATGCAAGAATTCCTACTGATCAAGTAGTTTTCAAGTTAAGCCAGAGACTCACTGCTATCCACCAGACATAACCAGTACAGATTGGATACATAGAGCAAGCTACTGCAAGCATCAGTGTGCTGGCCTTCTCTTACAGTGTGTGAGTTGTTTCAATAAAAAGAGGTCCCACAGGTCTAGGATATTCTCTTACCTTCCCTCTCTTGATGTTACTCTCAGCCTTGCACTATTTTTTTACACTCTGTGTGTGATAAATTCAGTCTGGATTACAGACTAAATCCTACTATCTATAGTTGTGGTAAATTTAGCCATAGAAATCCTTGCAGCAGTGAAACAAAAGTAATGTGCAAACATTTTTCAGGGAGACTTTAAGTTCCATCTGGCTTTAGGGTAACTGTGGGGATTAACTGGATGTGCCCTCCACTAGAAACCAAATAAATAGAGCTGAATATATATTTTATCCAGGTTCTAATATGCAGTGTTTGAAAAGACAATTGATCACCTGAATTTCCAAAACTGTTTAGGACTGGCACAACAAATTCAAACTAAGCTTTTCAAATACAGTTCTAACATATTCATGACATGTTAAGCTGACAACTGTAGTAGAAAGTACCTTTGATTTTAGTTGTCCTATTAGGTATTTTGGAAAATGGAGATCTGTTGATGCACAGTATCATTACTACCTTTTTATCCCCTTACAAGTTCATCTTTGTAGTTTAAATCTTAATGTACAGTTATTTTAGAATCTGGGGATTCTAAAGGCATTCTTTACCACTAATCAGGTCTTTATCTATCAGCAAATGCTTTCCTTCTGCAGAAACTGTCCTCAAAATTTGAAAAATTAAGTCTGTGCAGCAGCCTAGCTTAAAGTAGTATGCAACATTTTTTTCCTTTTCATTTAGCATTCCCAGAAGACTTCTCATTATTAACTTCTTGCCTTTAAGTTCTTAGAATGTCTCCCTCTAACTCCTCTCTGCTTTATCTCAGCTTTTTCTTTTTTTTTTAGCATGACAGTATCACATATTATAATAACTGTTTGGCCCTATTAACTAGGACAGTTTCCTATTCAGCTGGGCAACACACTTATTTTGATTTATTCTTTACGTTATTCTTATGCTCTCTAACAAGTTATAACAGTGGTTTTGTTTTATATATATTTATATACAGTTCCTCTAGACTGGGGTGTTCTTTGTATTTTTTTCCTCCTCTGACAAGGAACTATCCATTTCATTTTCATTTTCACTTACTCCATTAAGCACAACTACTCTTGGCATTTAAAGCACTAGCTTACAGCAACAATTAATTACAATCAGTCAAGCTGATTTGCCAAAGGACAGGAACTGCTCAGTTTAACCAGAGGAATAGACAACGAGGGCACTGGAACTTCATAAGCAGGTCATCTGTTCTATTGCTTGGGATCATTTGTATTAAATAAGACTTTTATCATTTTGGAACAAACTGTTTTAGGGTCTGGAGAGAAAGGCATATGAGTAGCAGCAGGCATATGGTGTTGTTTAGCCTGGAGAAAAGAAGGATGTGGGGAAACTTTATCACTCTCTACAACTACCTGAACAGAGGCTGTGTCAAGGTGGGATTTGACCTCTTCTCCCAAGCAACAAATGACAGGACAAAAGGGAAAATAGCCTCAAGCTGCATCAGGACAGGCTCAGATTTTTCATAGGAAGTGTGGTAAGGCATTAGAACGGGCTGCCCAAGGAGTTGGTGGAGTCACCATCCCCAGAAAATTTCCAAGAAATGACCACACTTGGTATTTAGTGCTATGGTTTAGTTGATATGGGGATGTTTGAACAAAGCTTTGACCTGATGATCCTGGAGATCTTCTCCAAATTTAAAGATTCTATAATTCTATTTGGCTTTCCTTTCTGCCATTTCTGCCTCAAAGAAGATGAAACTATTAAACTTCCCAGTACTCCCTGGTCCCTTACCACTAGCTAAAGTGCTTAAAAGTATATCAGGTGTCCCAAAAGTCAAAAAAGTCACTTCTATTAAATAAGTACTGACATGAGCTGTGTGTTTCTCACAGAAGCTATATATACTCTCTTTCAAAACATCCCTACATCTTACACTCTTCACCATCTTAGACTACTCATGAAGATCTGGTCCCATTTCTTCTATCCATCTTTCCTATCTATTGACAGAAGTGACTTCTTAACACTGCACAAATAAACTCCTCCATCCCCCCCAAAAAAACGCAGTGAATTGATGAATTTCAAAACTGCTCTGCTACTTCTGCTACTTCTGCTACAAGACTGTAAAAACTTTCCCTTTATCTAGGACTATGCTTTTGTTGCTTCTTGCTGCTCCCAGTCTGCCACTGTTTTTCTCCACTGATCTCCAAGGTTTAGATTTAGGAGAATTTCTTTCCTGATCCAAAGGACACCTAAATGCAATGTAAGGAGGCACAATATGGAGAACTAAACCCAGGATCTGGAATGTAGTTATTTAATCTATATTTGACTCAGGTCCATTCATGTTCCTTATTTCCACACATTTAATCCAAAAGTTGAAATCCAACTTCATGGATTGGAGGTTCTGCTTGAGCAGGAGGGTTGAAAGAAATTAATTCCTGAGGTTTCTTTCAACTTCAACAATTCTGTGATATACATAGTTTTTGACTACAGGTTTATGTGGCTTGACTGTATTAAAAGAAACAATTAACTTATCTAAAAATAAAGAGAAAAATCAGTGGAAAACAAAGTTCTAGATGAAACTGGATGACAACAAACTGGGACGTCTAGACTTCCCAAGCAACAATATTTCAGAATAAATTTCTGAATTTAAGTAGAGTTGGATTGTGACCTGGCTTCTTCTCTTTTGACAAATAACTGGTGAGGCAGAATTTTTAGCTTTTGAGTGAGGTTTCTGGTCAGCATACCAACTGCCCATTACAAGTGGCCTCTGCATTGGAAAGTTTTCTTAAAGTGACTGGATTCTTCTAAAATCTATTTTAAAGCTTTATGGGAATTTGAACTCTTATCCATCCAGCCCAGCCAATACCAGTGGGATATCCCAGAAAACCTCCAAACTGTGTTGCTCAGCTGTGGTACATTCTAAGAAAACTGCAGCAAAAGGCATTTAAATTAATGCTAGTGTGGAAAAGGACAAGAGTTCAAAGCTGTAATTAATACAATATGGCTAGTATGTTTTTTTTAAGGCATTTATAAGAGAGGTTGTTCCTCCAGCTGGTTCCTCTTCTACCTTTCCAATAAAATTCTGCCTAAACTGGAAATTAGAAACAATATAAATTCATTGTTAGCAAAACATAACCCAGGAAATGTGTACGTGAGGATAATTTCTGTGTCATTCCTACAATGTCTGTAAAATAAAACAATAAAAGCTGCAGAAATTTATTAATGGGTCTTTTCTTTTTGATTCCAATAAAATTGTTTCAGGTTAAAAAAAATAGAATACGGATTTTGGTTTTTTAAGACTATTTAATTATGGTTTTTCTATTATACTTAGAGATAGATGGGTTTTCTTTCCTTTTTTAACCAGATTTCTTCATTTCAGTACTTCTTCAGAGTACAAGAAAGATATATTTTATTATGTTCAGGAAAAATGCACTCAGTCTTTTCAGATAAGTGGCTTATATGTGGAAAAAAGAGCAGGATTAAAGAAAAAAATAAGGACAAGGAAAGGGAATGCATACTAAGTAGTCTTCTATCACACAAGAGATAGAAGAAATCTCCAAAACCAGCACATCAGAGAAGAAATAAAGCAAACAAGAGAAGAGTGAACAACAGCAGAGTACATAAATGTTATAAGTGGATACAAACATAGAGAAATTAATGAAATGTTCTTTCAGAAGAGACTGAATTATAAGTGCTATTCATATTTGTATTTATCTCTGAAGAGAGCTTACTGGAAAGGCAAACTAACAGTGGGGAACAGGGAGGGTAATATAAGAACTCAGGCTGTTATAATAACCATTCAGGTGGTTAAGAGAAAAGCCTTTATAGGAAGAATTTTGAGGTTAGTCTACTCTAGTGGTGGCAAAATCCTGAAAACAGTTGAAATTACTTTAAACCTTAATCAGGGCTATTATGTACCACCACCATAAAGTTACAGAGAAGACTTCTGAATTACTAAATATTTCAAAGAATTTAGACTCATTTTTGAACAAACATCTGTGCTGACTATATGCTGACTATTACAAAGATATAAAACAAGATTATAAGCTATAGAGACATACAAAATACATGCTCCTATCTCCAGATGAATCATATTTCTAGGAATCCCCTTTAAAAAAAATAGTTGCCACTTTATGGGTAACAGGGACATGATATCTTAGAACAGATACAGACTATTGGTCCCTAGATTACATTTATGTCCTGATTAATTTGATCTCAGGCCTCAAGCACACAAAATAAGGAAGAGAGATGATGACTGATACTTACCCTCTTCCCATACACCCGACATCATTTGAAGACAGACTTGGGTATGTCCATGCTTATGTCCTCCACTTACTAATGCCTACTGGTCTTTTCTTTATCATCCTGTCAATGCTGGGAGAGAAAGCCAAACAAGTTTTCAACTGGAAATGTCTCCAGCATCACCAGGTTTATAAGGGGCATTTCATGCATGTGAGGACATACTATCTACAGTGATAAGTAGTAAAAGAGCAAGGGATGACCCTAAGCAGAGTGAGATCATCTGATTTGTGCCCCTATTGCTTAGATTTAGATCCCTGTAGGCAAGGTGTTTTGGGGAGAGCCAGCCAAGCCCAAATCCAGGGAGCAAGCTCACATTTAAGCGGTGAAGGCAGTCATGGCTCCAGTCCCTGACCATTCTTTGTTTAGTAACACATACATACTCTGTTTAGGGCAAACCATTTGCCTTATAACGTTTCATGTAACTGAAGGACACTTGTAAACAACCTCTTTAATGGTTCAACTCTGCTGTATCACAGTGCTGTTCTCTCCTCTTAAAATCATAGTGTTTTTCCTTGGAATAAACCTGAGCTTCTCCTTCATTTCAATGTACAACAGTTTACAAGTCCGTTATTTTCAGACCTGTATCACATCAGTGAATTTGCAACTAGCAAAAGAGGACTTATATTTGTAGATACTATAAGTTGATTCAAACTAGAGGAAGCTGAAGAACTTGTTCCCTACACCCATCAGAGCTGGGTAGTAAGTTATGCTATGGTATGGAATTAGTGGCTTTGAAAAATTCAAGTGTCAATGCGTAGCTGAAATAGAAAACTCTGTCCTATATGATAGAAGGAAAGAAAGTGTAGAAACAGGCTTTATTTTATGAGCTTCATCTGGATATTAAAATGAACACAAAAGTAATCTTCAAGCAAAGCATCCTTATTGGAAGAAATAGTTCGCTTCACTTAAAGACAGTGTCAGGCTTGATAAGCTGACCTGATTGATATTTAAAGAGACAGTTTTATTTATGTATTTATTTATTCATGGAAAAACAGGCCTTTTAAATTTTATCTGTAATTCATCAATATCACTGAAATAGCAATAATTCAAGCTCATACATTTCATCCAACAAAACATTTTCTCTGAACTAATATATATTTCTCCATGCAGGGCAAAGGACAGTTGTCTCCATTCTTTTCAGTTCCAGTTCTCTATATCACATGATTAATGTTCTACAGTATTGACCAAGACTCAGAATCTTGCTTTTTAAATTCAACTTGAATATTTTAAGACAATGCTGTTTATATTCCAAGCACTCAATAACAAAGATGAATTATTACCCATTTTTAAAACAATAAAAGCTTAGAGATTCCTTTTTCATGAGATACAACTGAATCTGCATCTACACTTAGTCATTTTATTGTAAGCAAAGCTTTGGTTTTGTTTACAACAATCATCCCATGATCTTCAGGTAGATTATTCTTTTCTATAAGAGTATCCATAAGATTGAGCATTTTTAGGATTGAGGACTGAGTCTGTGGTTATTTGAATATTATTTTCCTTCTCTTTCTTGTTTTACTCTTTGTTTCATTCTGGCTACTAATCCAATGTTTGAACAGGTATTTTTTCTGATCTCTTTTATATTTCCTCATGACAAATATATATATATATAAAAACAAGGTTCTAACTTGACAAGAAAGCTGAATTTCACAATGTCTTAAAATACCATGGATTTTACTACCTGTCCATATAAAATATGAAAGAAAAGCAATTCAATTACATCTCCATCCTAGATGAAAGTTGGGGGAGGGGAAAATAATGTCATACACATTATTAAACAGATTTCATCACTGCAGATTTAATTAAAGATGGACCACACTGAACCCTAGCATTTCATTACTTACAAAAAGCTCCATATGCTTACACGAAGAAAATCAATGAGACTTCGACAGCCAATAATTCTGCAGCTTTAAAAAGTCTACAGGAACAAAATTACTTTTGTTCACTACAGACATATACATAAAAATGGCTTTTGTCAATATTGTATTCATCTGTGCTTAAAAAGAATTCATTTCCCAAAGTGATAAGAACTGTGATTGTTTTCTATAAAGAGTGAAAACATAATAAAATGAGAGAGAAAACACATATTCCTTAAAAAAAAGAAATTCGGCTGCAAAGCAGCTTTCTTGAACAGAAAACTCAATTAAGGATATCTGTGGGATAGGGGCCAAATTTGTTGTGTCTGTTGTGATGCATCTCTTTTTCTTTTTTTCATAAAAGTGAGTGTGTAGAACACACAGGTAGAAACTATCTGGGTTGTTCTGTACAAATATTTGGTACACAGAATACTTGGTAAAATTCTTACTTTAAAGAAAACAAGCTGAGAGACTTGAAATTCCTCTTGTGCTCTATGCTTTAGCTAGATTCTTTTGCAATAGATGACAAGTCCATAGTAAGTCCACAGGGGCACGTTTTTAGGATGATAGAAAAATCTGTTAAAATTTAGGGTCATACCATGGAAACAATATACAACTAAAATGTTGATTCTTAACAGACACAAAATGCATTTTTCAGGGCCAAGTAAATAACAAATACTCAGAGATGAATAAGGCTATCATTAATAATGCTAATGGAGAGATATTTAATCTGTTTACCTCTGTAAATAAAGTATTGGAGTGTTTTGACACCAGCTAGGAATTAAACTTCAAACAAGCCATTCCCCTCCCCCCCCACCCACTCTGGTGAGAGAGGGACAGAGGCAGAGACTGCGGGTTGAAATAACCATTTATTGAAATGAAATGGAATAATGCACAGAACAACAATATTGACCACAAAAGTATATAAAAGAAGAGGTGCTTTACACAAAAATTATGTTCATCACCTTGACTCAGTTCCCAGAGTCAGAGACAGTGAAAAACAGTGACGGACAGGCCCCTGGAAACCTGGATCATCTGCAGAGCTCAGTGCTGCCTGCTTCCGCACCACTGAGCTGCTCTGGTTCCATTGACATGTGGAAATCAAATATGCAGGGTAGTTCCTGTAGTGTCATGTAATAGATATTATGGCATTTCATGACCAGAGAAATAGATCCTCTCAAAACATTTATTCTGTAACTTGAGAATGGTACAGAATACGAAAATTAAATCCAGAGGATAGGTATCTAGACTTCCTTTTGAATTAACTAAAGAGATTGGCAAAGAGTTTTGGAAAAGAGTTTCTGCGCTAAATCTTATCTTGTCATCAATTAATCAATACTATCAGGATTAGTCTTAATAAAACTTTTTAAGCACACTTGATTACTGAATGTCTTAACCTATGGGGCTCATTGGCACAGCTTGTGTCCAGACAAGTGTGTAAGATTGCATTCTGCTTCAGCAACCTAGTTTAATTGTTAAGTGTATGGCAAATTTGGGTCCTTAAATGTTGATACCTGAGGTAAAAGAGTAATTAATACATAGACATGATTTACAGCTACCAGTAAAATCTTCCCATTTGCCCTCTACTTCATACATTGGACTGGAAATTTTCCTGCTTCTCTCCATTTAGGAATGAAAAGTCACTTTAATTTTATTTGATCTTATTCCTTGGCTAAGGATTAATACCTATAAATTTTACTCCTTTTTTCAGACCCCTGATTTATTTCTTACACTTGGTAAAACAACTGTCTTCACAAAATAAGGAAAACTGCAAAAAGTTGTCAGGACGTTCCTTCCTTCTTTGGATACTTGGTAAGCAACCATGTTCCATTGAACTGATTCTCTCAGAATTACAGGGTGGTGTTCAGAGGTTTAATCAATTGTAAATTCTTAAATAATGCAAAAGCTTCTTCCTAAACTGGCAAGAGAAGCCAACATAGCAAATTCTCCCCATTTGATCTGCAGTTTCTACATCCAGATCATCCACTACATTCTTGTTTCTGCATTTTTTTCAACAAACTCCTGAATTTTTCCTCATTGTCACCTGTTTTTTTCTCTCATCTAGAGAGATTGACTATTAGGAAGAAATTCCTTACTGTGAGGCACTGGAAGAGATCTCCTGGAGATGTTGTAGATGCCCAATTCTTGGAAGTGCCAAGGTGATGGATGGAAATCTGATCAGCCTGGTGTGGTGGAAGGTGTCCCTGCCCATGGCAGGGAAGCTGGAACTAGATAGTCTTTAAGGTTCTTTCCAACCCAGGCCATTCTGCGATTCTATAGAAATCGTTCTAATAACACTTCTACCAAAAGTTTGGGAAGGGTGCAGCTGAATATGTTCTTTACTGGATCTGGGTCTTGAACTTTTGCTTTAACATGAAGATATCCTTTTTTTTTTTTTCCTCATTTATATCAGAAAGTTCTTTGAGGCATAAGCAGTTTCCCTAAAAAAGAGCAAAGCCCAGTGAGAATCACAACATCTGCCAGGGCTTATACATGCTGTTATACACCATTTAGTTAACACTAATTGTAACCAGTCCATGAGGCTCAGTCATTGATTGATGAAATTAATGGTCAGTTTCTGGCTGATACTAACTGAAGCAGTAGGATTCCTGTATATCTATCCAATTACAAAACTAATGAATCACAGGTTACAGCTGCATTGCTTGTACATGCTTAACAAATATGTATTGCTCACAGGGCGACCAAGGATTGCAAGGGATGGCTGCTTTTTACTACCCACCTCTTTTTGAAGAACATGCCAGGGCACTTGAAAGGCAGAAAATTGGCCTGTTTCCTCCTTACAATAAATCTTTTTTTTTATCAATGGTACTTGAAGATAGCCTGCTGTTGTGGTTTAAACGTCGCTGGCAACTAAGCACCACAGAGCCTCTTGCTCACTCCCCTGCCAACAGGACTGGGAAGAGAATCAGAAGAGCAAAAGGGAAAAAGTTCATGGGCTGAGATAAAGACAGTTTAATAGGGAAAGCAAAACTCATGCATGCAAGCAAAGCAAAACAGGAAATTCATTCACCATTTCCCATGGCAGGCAGGTGTTCAGCCATCTCCAGGAGAGCTGGGCTCTGTCATGGGTGACAGTTACTTGAGAAGACAAATGCCATTACTCTGAATGTCCCCTCATTCCTTCTTCCCCAGGCTTTTTATGCTGAACATGATGCCATAAATTTTGGGAGATCCCTTTGGTCAGATGCAGTCACATGTCCCAGCTGTGTCCCCCCCCAACTCCTTGGTGGGATAAAAGAGAAAGAGAAAAGGCCTTGACACTGTGTAAGCACTGCTCAACAGTAGCAAAGACATGCCTGTGCTATCAACACTGTTTTCAGCACAAATCCAAAAGACAACTCCTTCTAGGCACTGTGAAGGAAATTTACTCTAACCCAATATTAGCACACCCACTGAGCTGATTTCCTGTGTCTTGTCACTGTTGGTCTGTGTCTGTGAAGAGGACTAGCCATAATTTTGCTGGGTGGAGCTCTCCACTTCTGCAGAGATGGCCTGTGGCAGTGCACTTAATTAAAACACCTACTTTTGCTTCAGTCTTTTTCATGTTTACTTTTCTTTCTTACAAAATGATAAACATCAAGATATACCTATAGACATTCTGAGCACTGGTCTAGAAGGCTTCACTTGCATATTTTCAAAGGTAAGTGACTCTTCTCCACTAACTTTCTTACGAATAAGCATATGTACAAATCTTGCTTGCATAAGACAACTCCCACTTATTGAAAAATTGATGTGGTATCACAGCATTGCTTACTCAAGTCTGATAAGGAGTTACCAGCATCACCAAAGATGCCAGCATTACCAGCAAGAGTTACCAGACTAGTCTGTTTCATTTTTGTCAGATATTCTCGGAATTTTCTGTGGAAATTAAACCTTCTCAGTAAAGAAGTGTCATTAAATTAAAAAAAAAAAAAAAGTTTGGAATACATTTCAAAGTTTTGTTGTCAAACTCCAGTGAATACAATTAAGGAAGTAAATAATTCTTTCCAGCTGTATGCCTCCTGAGGATGAACAATTGATGAAACTGATTATTCAGTGTATTTCATTTTTTTTTTTACCTGCAAAAAGATTCCTGGTCTTTCCAGAGACAGTCTTGATGGATTGACCAAGAAGCAAGTACACTACAATTTTTCACTACATTATAATAAAATGAACTTTTTCTAAATGTCACCGTTTAAATTTCATGGGGCATAAAATCTACTTTTGAAATGAAAATTAAAGCCCTTTCCCAAATAAAAAGTCTAATCTTATAGTCAAAATCACTTCATATTTCCTGACATTATTAACTTTGGAGGGCTACCTCTAAGGTGACAAAACTATCTGACATATTAAAACTGAATTTCCTTTATATAATTATGCTACAGAATATTTTAAATATATAAGTTTTTAAGTCTAATATTAATGTGAGTTTAGCAATATTTTCATTTACTAATAATAAATCTAAATGTCCTTTGTTTTAATATGTTAATGGTAACACAAATACTAAAATTTTACTTCTGAAGAAAACTATTTTTGGACTAAAAATCATGCTTAATGTCAAAATAAAGATAACATAGTAATCTCAAGGAAGCTCAACATTAAATTTATTCACTTGCTATTGGAGTTCTAATACATGATGTATTTTCTGTTTGAAAAGGAGAACAAAGATTTTTATCTAAATATTCTAAACAGTTGTAATAGTACTCACACTTTAGAGCAATCCATAATTAACTTATTCATTATTGTGACACCTAAAGCCAAGAGTTTCTACAGTGATTTAAGAAGAAACATAAACAGAACAGAATATTTTCAAATGTCCTCAGTTCAGAGTTTCTAAAACTCAAACTAAAGGGAAAAAAAAAGAGAAACCCATAAAACACTTACAAAAAAAAACCCTGTAATATCTTTTTGGAGGCTATTAGGTCTTGATAAAAATATTTTTTTTTAGAAATTGCTTTTTCTTTAGTTTGGTTTTTGAACATTAGACTTGGTGTTATTCCCATTTCAACAGTCCATGTTATAAGCAGAATAGTAAGATAGACAGATGCATAAAAATAAACTTTACTTTTTATCTCAGTATAGCATTTTCCCCTGATGCAGAACAAATACTGAAGATTTTGATCCTGTTTTATTTAATATCTAACTTCACCATAAAGCCCAGCCTTATATTCGAGGATGAAACATCTTGAGAAAATAAGCTTGAAATATCAATTATGTTCATAGCTTCTTTATAGTGGAAAAGTCTGGAAAAGTTACCAACTTTTCTCATAGGTATCAATAAAATGTGTTTTCAGATGGTTAATTGGAAAATAAAAATAAGTCTGATGGTTTAGATACTCGGCTGAAATTTTGAAAACTCATTTTAATTTTTGAATTTAGAACTCCTCTCTGCTCACATGATTGTTAATTTTATCATCATCTAATCTCCAGGGAATGTTACCACTCTCTCAATAACTAGCTCTAGATCAGTTCTTTCACATTACAGCTGAGACATATGTGCTTCCCCTGACTCTTTAAACTTTCAAATCTTCTATTTACCTTTTTTTGTAAGTAATGCATCATCTTCCACAGACTTGTCCAGGATAAAGCTGTGCTCAAATCAATCTGGTTGGCACCAGGTGCAGTACTCAAAAAAGCTGTTGCCAGCCAAAGAGTTTTTATTGCAGTTGTATCTCTTGCCTTGGATGCAATGGGATCCATCCCCATTAAATGTTGGAAGGGCCCTGTAAAAACGTGTTCAGTTTCATTTTCCTCTGGAGCTAAGGGCAGATGACACGTGCTAGCACCAATGCCAGAACTGTGCCACACCAGAGCAAGTACAGGGTGGCACAGGGAGCACAGACCACAGCTGGGATTCCCCTGGCTACCCCAGAGCCATGGAGGTAGGTGTGCTGTGACATGGGCTGAGCATGAAAAACAGTGAGCTGGTAATGCCACCCCTTTTCTCCTGTGATTTCATGCATGAGCTGATTTTATTCTGTTATTGTTTGCTTTGACCCTCCTTTGCATTATGAAAGTGAAAGACAGATGTTTAGTGCTGAAAAAAAACAAATTCAGTTACAGCCGCGAATAATCCCCGTATTTCCATGCACCTGTGCTATAGAACTCAGTATTGTCTAGTGCCCAAAGTTCACAGAAACGGGCCTGTGGCAACACAGGCTGAGAATGTAAAGGAGGAAAAAAGTGGAAGTAGCAATGCCCTTTAAACTTGGTCAGAGTTATTTCGGGGTATTTCAACAGAGAACCTTTAAATATCCTCCTTGAGCTAGTACTGTCCTAATAACTTGAGTAATTTATACTGTTCTTGTTTTGTATAATACTGTTCTCTTAAATTCCAAGTGTATTATATTATATGTACAGGCACACGCACACCTATCACAAAATATTTTTTTGACATCCCCACTAGATAAAAAGTACTTGAGTCACTGCCTCTTGCAGACACCCAATTGCAGTTGCCAGCTATGAAAGAGCAGTAGTGAGGTCTCTCATTCCAACTTAAAAAAAATAAAAACCAGCATAAAGTCATATTTATGGGCTGTTTAAACTGTGTTATATGTGACATGATTTGGGCAAGGATTGTTCACATGATCCCTTTTGCCATCTGAAGCTTCTGTTGTCTTTAGGTATCAAAAACTTGAGGCACTCAAGGACAGTTTTAAACATAATTTACTTCAGACTTGAAAAATTTGCGTTCACATCTGAAACCAGAGGCTCCTTTACCTGGAGAAAGACACAATCCTAGACAACTCAAGGGACCTATCTTAGGAATGAATCACCCTTAGGAGGTACGTAACTTTCTTACATGGCTGACAGGGGAGTCCAGGCTGACTAGATCATATTTCAGCATCTGACTCTCAGATGTTTACCAGAGGACAGAGGAAGCCAAACCCATTTGTCTGTGGGTTTAATTGTCACTATGATTTGTTACAACAGAAACACCTAAGTTTCCTGCAGTTAACAATTTTAGAGACAAGGGTTATCATCCATTAAAGGAAAACATTTGCCCAATATCCTTCAAGGTTTCCTATGTGAATGTGAGATTTGAAGCCTGCTATATGTGCAGACACCAGATGTCCTTTTCAACTGCCAGATAAGGTAATAAAAGACAGCAAAAAATAGGGAAAGCCATTATACCTACCTCAATGCTGCAAACCTGCAGGAAATGTAAAGTTGCTGCTACTGCAATACATGACAAAAATGCATGCCACAGCATATCTGTAAAGAACAGTAGCCAAAAAAATGTTTTGAAGATGTCAGATCAAAGAAAGTACATTCATTCTTATTTTATTGGAAGCATTTTCAAATTACAGTGCTACTTCACTGTCATGAACATAAAGCTATGACTTCCTTTGGTTTTTTACATCCCTTCATGCAGATTTTCTAAAATGTTTTCTGAGACTAGTCCTATCACAGAAGCTCCAACTGAGCTTTCATGCAGGCTAAAAACATTTGAGCAGCACTGACTTTTATCACATTTATTATCTGTTGTCTTTTCTGTTGCAATCAATATGGTGAATGCCTGTGCAAATGAAACATTTTCAGTGCTGAGCTGAGATGTGTATCCTGCAGGAGACCACTGTACAAATCTTACCCACCCCATACAGACTGCAGCATTTTGCTTTTGAAACATGAAGTGTCTCTCAACCTGCAACTTTCCCAGACCATGCTGAATAAGGAAGTGAAATTAAATCAACCCATATTTTACGATAGTCCAGAAAATTTTAATTCAATCTTGTGACCAATACATTATTTCTAACCTGATGTAAAAATAATCACTAAAACCTGCAATTTGTTTTCAGGGGCATGGTGGAAATGAAAAGGGAAAGAAATGGAGACAGACATTGCAAAGGAAATAAATAAACAGATCAAACTTGAGATTTTTTTAAACCTTCAGAGAGGACTTTCTATGGAACTGAGAGAGGAAATACTTCTTGATTTATGTTTTGCAGGATGTGGTTCCATTTCCTGTCTTCTGTTATGAGGGAGTCAGAAAGACAACTTATCGTCTATGATCAGTCTGTGAAGAGGGATCTTGCTTTCATTAAGCATGACATATCTAAAATGCTAAATTACTACTGTTTCATACTGCGCTTCTGAATACGTTACCATGAAGATATTAGGATTCAACGTCAAATCACTTTTTCTATGTTCTTTGAGAACACAAAAGGTCTGACCAAAGTCACTAACTTGCCAAATAACTATACTGAATTAGGTCCTCCACAGGCTCACTCAGGTCCAGTGAATTTACATTATCACATGAGTACATGATAAGAACTTTTCAAGGTGGAGTTTTTTTGACAATATTTCTTGGGGTTTTTTCCTATAATCTAATTGATGGTTTAACTGCTGAAAACTGTTAGATATTGTACCAATTTTTTACGGCTAGTCAAACTAAAGTCAAATTACTGAATTAATGTATTTTAAAGTGAGTAAATCAGAAAACACATTAACAATTATCCTTTATATTCTGGAACAACACAAAAAAGACGGAACTAAAGCCAGAGTTATTTGCATTTTTGAAATCATTGTATTAGTCAACTAAAATAAGAATTAATCTTGTAGTACCTAAAAGTATTCCTCTCCTAATCACATCACATCAACAGCTTCTTATGTTTTACATCTGTCTATACTGAAAGAGAGGCATAATCTGTTGCTGTGTGTTCATGTAAAGCCTGGCAAAATGAGGCTGTGAGCTCAGCTGGGGACTCCAAATGTTCTTGAAATATTTTTCAAAATGTCATTGATCATAATCATTGATAACAAAAATAACAGAGAAAAATTTATGCCAGTGGGACCTCTAAACATGTAAGAACTCAGTAAAGCATCACAAAACATTCTTATAATTTATTCTTACAATTCTAACAAGGATAGTTATAACTAATAATAGTAATATTAATAGCAACTAATTCGAACAGTAAACAAAATGCCACTTGATGCCACTCTTATAGAAGCCCTATAAATATTTTTGCTAAAACCTAAAATAAAACTCCTATTAAACTTCAAGGAGCTGGACTTGATGCCTAAGAAGATTTGTGTGTGCTAAAGTCTTCAACAGCTGCTTAAAACTAAATATCAAGAGTTTAAGGGTCTCCTTAACACTAATATCATAATTTACATGACAGCTGAGGGAAATAAGCTGTCACCTAAAGACCCTTATTAAACACCATTACAGAATTCCCAACTGAAGAATACTCTGCAGGCATCTACATGCATCTCTTCTGACTTGTATTTTACAACCAATTTCATCTTGTGCCAAAAGCAAGTGGAGGCAGCTTCTCTCCTCTACTGTCATTTCACTTAGGTGTTCCTTCTTTCTGGAATAAAGCCATAATTTAGAATAACTATATGGAAATTCTAGCTTTATATGTCTGCCAAAAGCCCAGAGAGACTTCCAGTTTGTAGAGAGAGTGATGCCTCTGACAAGTTGTGAATGTCCCAGCCTTGAAAGGGTTTAAAGCCTTTGGTTGAATGGAGCTCTGGCAAACTGGTCTAGTGGAAGGTGCCTCTGCCCACAGCAGAGTGTTTGGAACTAGATGATCTTTAAGGTCCCTTCCAAGGCAAACCAGTCTGTAATATTATGATTCTATGATACTATGATTAGTAATCATGAGCTTGGTGTCAATGCATCAGCTAAGAGCAGGATTAAAAAAAACAAACCAACAAAAAAAAAAGCTTACCTTCTTACCTTCTTTTCCTTCTCTGAATTTTCTCATTTATTTCTTATTATTTCTCTAATTTAGGTAGGTCAAATTTGGCTCTTAGTGAACATAGTTCATTGAATAAAGCTTCAGTATGCCTACTTTTAAATAAATAGGTATTTAGAATTAAAAAATTATTTACAGACAAGGAAATCCAAAAGGTTTTTTAAACACTAACCCTAAATCCTTCGTGAATCTTGCGTGATTTTGATAATCAAGACCTGATTTCTGAAGACAATGAAAAAAATCAGAAAGTCAGGCCAGTCCAAGGCAACTGGTGACAAAAGAGACATAGCCTCTTTCTAGCCCAGAATTTGCATTCCTGTTTCATTTCCCACCACTAACACTTCAACTCAAAATATACAGAATGATCCCAGAGCAATACCAGGGCTGGAGCTTTGTCTCATCTTTGCCAGAAGAAAGGTCTGACTTTAGGACCACAGCCTTTCTAGCATGTCCTCTCGGTTCATTGCCCACATTTTATTTGTCACTGGAACATCTTCCATCAGGACAGGAAAAAAAATATCCCCATCTCATCCTTGCAGTACCTTACATTTTCTATGACAGTCTGAAAAATGTGAGAAGCCAACCAGTCTCTAATCCCACTACTCAATTTTCAGAACAGCAACTTTCTCTTGGCAATTCTGAAACTCTTCCCTGTCCTATTCCTACTTCTTCCTGATTGTTCCCACAGCATTGGAAAGAGTTACCTATAAAGCCAATCTTCATTTTTCATTTTTTTAATATAACTGTCTTTCATTGTTTTAAACAACTTCTGGATGAGCATATTTTGGATTTCATTATGATTTTAAAAAGCAATCTGTTTTTCTACAAATGCACAAGCAATAAATATCATTCAGGCTGATGGTGAGGTCCTGGCTTACATGTGCTTTTTAGGTCATATCTACTACTGAATTAATCTGACATTTGCACATGTAAGAGCAGGCTGACAGTCCACTGTGAACTGCAGAGGAAGGAAGGAGTCGCAATTTGGCTCACCCTGCCCTTAAATATAAATCAAGGATCATTTCTAGCTGCAATTTAGACCCAAACACAGTCTGCTGAATTTACTATACTCAGTAGCCATCCACTCAGTGTAATCATGCTACCTAGCAGAACAGCAGTGCATACTATGTCTTACAAAAAAAAAAAAAAAGTAAAAAAACAACCCAAAACCTATGTAAAGAGCTGAAGCCCTTTCCAAGACCACATTCAGAATAACAGCTCAGGGTACTTGCAGACTCACCAGATAATTATCTTCTTGCTTGGAGGATGACCAGGAACAAAATACATTCAAGAATTAAATACAGTGAGCAGAATTTAATTAGCCTGACTCTGCTAATAAAAATATCAAAACAGATGAACTAGATCTACAAGAATCTGTGTTAAATTTGAAATAAATTGCATAATTCCAATTTATTTGCACAATCTCACGTCAGTTCAGGCAGTAACAATTTAATACATCAATACAAATTGAGACACTCTAAAATATAGGGTCTAAATGGAGTCAGACAAATAAAAATAAGAAAATAAACCATTGCTCAGTAACCCAAAGCAAATAGGGACAATGTAGATCTGAATAACACACAGCAGTTTGAATAAAGCAGCATAATATTAATATGTATGTAGATACAAAATAATAAAACACAAGGACTAGATCAAATTCTTTATCTTTGGGGACAAGATTTGATTTGATTTGGTTGACTATCAGAAATTTTATTTCTGTGAGGCAACCAAAATCACCAGACATTTTTTTAAAAGTCATTACAGCTTTTGGCCCATATTTTGATTCATCATCACTGTCAGTTGCTAATGGCTGAGGACTATGTTCTATTAGCTTAGTAACAAACTAGATTATGATTGAGGTTTTAATGAAAGATAGAATTCATAATTCAAAAAGAAATAAAGTGTTTCTTCTACCCTTTCTTATGAATAATCTAAGGTCAGCTTCTTACAAGTCTCATAAATTATGCTGAGATGGAAATCTACACAACAGTTAGTATTTATTATTTTAATTTCTTCTTAAGGCCATTTTATGGTTTACAGGAAAAGATCCAGCTATTTCATTACTGTTCATGGCAATGCTTACCTTGTGAAGGCCCCGACATCCAGTAAAAAGTCAGCAAAGCCATCAGAGGTGAGAGACAACATCTCAGCCTAAGTGTATCACAAAGGAAGGTTTAGTGTTATTATAGATGTCTTTCTCACTGCGTGGGTTTTAATGGTTTGCTGTTGTTTTTTCCATTCCATGAATGAATAAAAAGCCAGGGTTGTCTAATTCAAAATGGAACTCTAATTTTTCTTTATCCAAATTCACTTCATGTGTCTTATTGTATATACTGATGTAGGAGCTGAGATTTTTTTTGCTTTTAGAGTACTGCACAAACCAGAATTACTGGGGCTGTGATTCTTAGATTCTTTGATAATACAAACAATTTTCTACAAGTAAAACAGAAAACAAAATAGCTGATTCAGTCGTTCTATTTTTCTTATGAGGGGTAAACAAGAGTTTTGTGTCTTCGTTCATTAGCGAAAGAAAAAAAAATTACACTGAGATTCCAGACTCTGAATGGCAGCCTAATGGGAATAAGGCAAACAAATGATCACAGAACTTGCTGTTCCTCTCTACTTGGTATTGCAAAACATTGGTAATTGGATACAAGTCATTTGACTAATATTAACTATGATCAAGCATCAGATCAAAAGGAGTCATCAGTAATGTCAGTCGGAAGAAGGAATGGTGAAGAGTGGAATCTGTCAAGGGAGAGATAATCTGCTCTTTATTTTTAATGTAGTCAGAGTAAAATCCAGAACAGGTTGGGACAGGATCCGACGTCACTGCTTAAACAGATTTCATTCTCGATGGCAAGGGCTCTCATCCATTCCATTCACAGTGACAATTGTTACAGAAATTGGTCAGGTGGTTACCTACAGAAGAATTTATCATGCACACAGGTTCCAGTAAATAGTCTGATTCCCAGAAACAGCAATCATGAAAACATGTATCACCCTTGGCTAATCTGTCAATACAAGCATCTGATCAGCAAGGACAGAGGGAGCAATGAAAGAAGAAGAAAAAAAAAATGAAAAAAAAAAGAAAGAGAGAAAATGGGATGCATATCAAGATAATATACTTGCTTCCTACAGAAGAACTTTAAATAATTCTTTGAAGAATACTGGCACAGTAAGTCTGCAACAATTAATGAGTTATAAATTGTATAGAGAACTGTATAGGAGTTCCTTCCAATTCCCATTGTAATTTACTGATTTCATTGCAAACCTATTAAATAATCATCCACCATTTCTGCATTCACACATACAAGCTAAAATTTCTATAAATATGCTCTCATGAGACAATGGTACTTCACCTTTTTGCAAAACACCCAAATGTACAGAAAATTCTGCCAACTAAAAGCTAAAAAAGCCCTAAAAAACTAAGAGCCTTACTACAGGAACTAAAGAATTATTAAATCACTCTAATTACAAGCCATTTTTCTCAGAGTGTGCCCTCTCTAACACATATCACTGTGTGCCTGTGCATTGCTTTAATTGCCTGAAAAAAATCCTCTCACACACACTTGCCTCCTTGGGAGAAGCTGACAGCACAAATATGCAGTGGCTGTTAATTACTCAATGCACTTACCATAAGACACTCAGGTATTATGATGATTAGCACATTGTAAGAGCACACATATAAAATAATAGAACAACCCACACTGCAAGAGTCTGACAAAGCTGGAATAAATTAAAAGCTGGCTTAGCCAGCAAACATTAATAATTCCACTAGAAAAATGTTCTTTAACAGATTTTGAAAAACTATGTCCATGCTTCTTTTCTATAATTCATATTAGCACTAAACCATATTGCTTTTCAGACTGATTGATTTTCCTTTTGTCTTCCAGAGTACTTAAGTATTATGTGCCTCTCTGAGGTCATCTGGCTCAACAAGACATGTTCAGTGTCTGCCATGCCTTCAACAGCTGCCACTGAAAAGGCCTGGGTAATGCTCTAATTTGGTCCTTAAAATCCTACAACTGCAAATCTATTTGAACCAAAAGAGGGTCTATATTGTTGCATAAAGCCACAGAAGAAATTGAAACAGCTCCAGACAACGTATTTCTTACAAGATACAGCATAGTGCTTGATATATATATGGAAACAACTGTTCTTCTACAGAAACATTTTTGCTCACTCTTAACTCAATTAAAATGAAAACATGAGAAATGAACAAGTTTGACTGTAAGGTTAATGCAGCAGAAATCATTTCATTCCAATCCATTCTCTTTCTAACCTGTGATTTAATTATTATTATTCATATTTAAGGCATTGTGAGAGTTCAGTGGTACTTAAAATCTATTAGGAAGGAATAACATTTTTAGCATGCAGGTGTTCGTAAACGCCAACACAGATTTTTAGAAAACAAAGTAATCTTCTAGTTTAGATATTTACAAAATTACAAAGAAATGCGTAGTCTACGTCTGCCACCTACTGTAAGAATATAATACTGCAGGTCTTGTACCTGAACCAAAATAGAAAGATTAGCATATTTTACAAATAAAAAAAAATAAATTGGCAAATAAATGAAACAAATTTAGAAATTAGGAACAACCAAAGACTAAAAAAATTCAGTATAACCAATAAAAAAGGGATGAAAACGTATATAAAAATACATGTCTATAAAATGGAACTTTTTTTTTGTTTGGTGTAATTTTAAAAATGGTGATTCAAACAGCATGAAGAAAATGAGCTTATAATTGTAGAGTGTTTAGCACCACTGGAAGATTGTGTATGAGTAACAACTATAAGCATCATAGTGTTGCAGTTCTTGCATACTTCTTCTAATATATAAATGTAATTCCAGATTTAAAATCTGGAAATTTTATGCAGAATATATGCAGAAAATGTGAAAAAAGTAACTCTAAGTTGTGATGTGATTTTGTTATTGGGCAGCCCCGATAGACATGTCCACATTCAAGTGCTGATTCCCTATCTTCTATACCCTTTTTACCTTTCTCCATAGACCTGTGTTGAATTAGTCCAACTGTACATGTGCATGTCTATAGGCTTTGAGGCCACAGATCTTTTTCTGACTACCCTGTTTAGCAGCAGAGACCAAATTTGCATGAATTGACTACAGTGGTGCACAGTCATCAGCTTCTTTTACCTAATCAGGCCAGTAATAACATCACTTGGGAAAAGAGATGGTGTCAAAGAGATATTAGTAGGAGAGCTGTATTAGTAGAGTTTTCTTTAGAGCACAGGCAACAATTTCGTGTTTACCTGGGCAGATTTGGGCACATTGCTCATTGCACCCCCATCAATGGACCCAGATCCTGAACAGAAAAGAAGCTTCTTCAGTTATTCACAGATTCACAGAATGTTCTGAGCTGGAAGGGACACACAAAGGTCATCAAACCCAACACTTAAATCAGCTCCTCCTTATGACTGCTCACCATAAACTTTGCGGAAAGCCAAGATGGCTTACGTAAACTTCAAACACTTTTTTAGAATCCCATAGGAAGAAGAGAATTAAAATCAAGTCAACTTGTGATAAGAATGTGACAAGCCTTCAGAGAGGCATTACTTCATTCAAAGGCAGATATTTTCATCTTACCTCCCAACAGAAATTTGAGTGCTACCCTTTAACAGTGTGTGTACCCTTTAATGCCTGAAGAAAACAATCTGCTAGCTGTATAAACTTTAAGCCACATTACAGATGTCAGAATTCTTTTATTTTAATCACAAAATATCCTTCTAATCTATTTCTATCTGGGAAGATAATGTTTTTCATTTTCAAGGTATCCATCTAAATTTATTTGGTATTTCTTATGCCCTCAATACCTGCAACTTTTATGTCATTTTTTCTGTGCAAAGATGTTTCATGAATGAGACTTCTACCTTCAAAAAGACAATGCTATTGAGAAAGAGGAACTTTTACAGAATGTGTTTCATTTTAAGTATGTCAACTGTTTTAGGAATATATATATATAGACTATATATATTTTTATATAAACATTTAAGTTCATGTTCCATTTTCTTTTTTATTTATTTTTATTTTAAAAATTACTCAGAAGTTCTTTTGAACTGTGAACATAAAATGACCCACTTGGGGGGATTACATCAAGCAGAATTTAGCCTGTTATTTTTCTCCTCTGTTCTTGGTTAACTTTCAGTTCTCACCCTCCAAGTCCAACTATCACACTGGTCTCTTTCACTAAAATACCAGAATGGGCAAAGTTACTTTCATTCTTTACTTGTGTTTTCCTGGGGAGGAAAAAGACACTGGGGTTTTTGTTTTTGCCAAATCTGTTGGCGACAAGACTGTTTTCAGATGACCATTTCATCCTTCACTGTGGTAGTTTTCCACTCAGATCAGGGAGATGCTGCCATTTATTCCTGGCTCAGATAACCATCTTCTTCCCTTTCACGGAGACTGGGGAATAGGTGAGTAGAGGATGATACACATCTTACATCACCTTGGTTCAAAATGTAGTCTCAGGCCAGGCAGCTCATTTCTGTCCCACTTGCTGCTTCTTCTTGGGTACTCGCTGTAAAACTAAAGCCCTCCTGTACCACTGCATTCAGTTCTGCTGGGAAAAAAATATGTGAAGGAAAAAAAAAAGAGAGCATACTAATGGAAAAAGGCCTATCTTTTGCTGAAAGACCAAATATGAGCAGAGTGTCAGAATTAATTCTGTTTGACAAGAATCCCTCCCAAACATGACAGGAAGCTACATTATCCAAATAATGAGGATTCCAGCTGAGGTAAGTCAGGGAAACGCATGGACTAGTTTATGCAAATACAATGCCTCATTTAACATCTCGGATATACAGACAAGTTCAAGAAGGCCCAGTGCTCATAAAAGCACATTAGAAGATTTTGAGAATATTCAAAATCAATCACATTTTGCAATAGACATACCTGTCCTAGAAATTCAGTTTGGTCTCTAGGGGATTTACTGTATATTTCTGAACAGCAGAGCAAGTACAGCATGGTTTATAGAGATTTGCTACTATAAAAATGCAGAAGGCAGTGACCTGTATAACTGCATATAATGCTGTTATCCAAGGTTTGCCTTAAGAGGAATTTCTTTCTCTCACCATACCCTCTTCCCTCTGCAGAAGGGGATTTGAATTGCAGATAGCATCAGTCACTGTTAACCACCTGTATGTTTCAGGTACTAGACACTAATTTCAATAGACAACTACTATACCAGATGTCCTGGTTTAGGGCAAATCTGGGAGGAAACCTCCCAAATGGGGGTCTCTCTGGAAAGCAAGCTGGAACTGCCCGTCCCCCCTACTGGTTCGGGAAAGAACCTCCTTAGAGATGAGTGGAAAAAACTATTTATTTAACAAAAAGAAAGTGCTTACAAACTTAGAAATTAATAATATGAAACAATAAAACCTGGCAAAATTGAGAGAGAGTCCTTGCTGTGGGAACCTGGCTCGCTTCAGCCTTATCAGTTCTTTCCGGGGCTGGAAGATGCTGGCCTGGGCCCGGTGGCCCACTGGTGCTCTCCCAGTGCTCTCACTCTCGTGCGATCTTTCAGTCCACGAGCAGGTTTAAACAGTCCCGAGAAAAAGGAAAAAAAAAACAGTCCAGGGAACTTTTCTGCCCTAGCTAGCTAAACCAACTAAAAGCAAAAGAAACATTCTGACCGCCGCACTGTCCGTGCTTCAGAGGAGGAAAAAAAAAAAACAGTCCCGAAGGTGGAAGGCAGAGGAGGCGTTGGTTCTCCTTTCTCCCCCTTCGCTCCAGGAACTTAAAGCTACAGAACACAATATCTAACACAGACAGAACAGACGATTTGGGGATAGAAGCATCATACAGTCACCCTAGGACACCAGAAGATATAGCATCTGAGAAATAACCTTTGTTTTTCCTATCTTTTTTTCTTTATTATGCTTTCCTTATTAGGAGTTCATTTCTATCTGCTCTTCCCATTTTAGAAGAACCCTTCCTTAAACACTGTGCGACACCAAGTGGCATTGGAACTTCAGTACTTGTGGAGAGGATTGCTCTGAAAATCACAGCTGAGTGCAGTCAAAATGCCCAGGGTCATGGCAGGGGAGTGCCTTGCTCCATTCACATTTCAAGTGAAGGGTGAAGATGGGAGAAACTACATATGCCCAAACTTTCTTATCTCTTCATACACACAGAAACTGAAAAGACATTTGTAAATTTAAAGTTTCTCTTACTTTAAGTAACTGAGAACACTGTGCATCTCTTTTCTTCCCCAAGCAATGATTCCCCAATAAAAAAATAGTTAAAATTGAAAGACTAGATAAAGTTACTGTTTTTTTCATTTGTCACTGAAGGACTCTTACAGCACATCTTTGTCTGGATACCACCTACCATTTGTTTTATTTTTTCAGTCCACACAGTGAGTACACAAACACCCCTTCTCTTATACATTGCAGTATCCCCCTCAGGCAAATAAAGTAGCTTGCAGTATTTTGCTCAGCCCACTGCTAAGTTTCTTAATAATTGAAGGTAAGCACAAGAAAGCAGGAATAAGTGTGTTATTCCCCATTAAAAACAGTGTGGTAGAGAGGAAAGTTGCTTCTGTTTTCTACCTTCCAAATATTGATCCAAGGTTTGCTGTCTATTTCTAACACAAAACTCAAATTACTATGCTGTGTGCATATATAAACCTTACTACTAGTTTTGTCACAGAGACCTATTCTCATTCAAAAAAGGGCTACTTTTGGCCCAAGAATTTGCTGTGCATTATAGCAGATGACTTTTAGCATAGCTGACCTTCTAGACACCTCTGTCTTTGGAGCCTTTCTTCAAAACTGAACATAAAACAAGTTGGCAGTGCAAGACAAAAATATGCTAGAAATGAATTAATATTTTTAAAATACATTATGACTATAAAAATATGAATCAATATTAAAAATGCAGCTTTCTGAAGACTTAGTCCTAGACTGGTTCATGGTTTAAATATGTCAGTTAAATTAACTTACAACTGAGGAAACCATGAGAAAAGCATCGACCTGCTGAGTGTCATGGTGTCAAAAAGACAGGACTACATTATAAAAGGACACTGCTAACAAATTATCGGGTCTCAGGGTTACCACTGGAGAATGCAGCAAAGCCAGAAATCCTTTGAAAATAAAAATGTCCATTGTTACAATGACAAAGAATGGTCTAATTCCCTCCACTCTCTTTTCTCTAATCCCTGGTCAGTGAAACTTCTTGCTTCTAGTTACAAGGGCAGTATAGTAGAATCATTCACCTTATGTTGTACTATGAGGCCATAAGAAAAAAAAGAAAAGGTCAAAAGCTGTATTCTTCAATTTATTTTCAATATCTATTGTTAAAACAAGATACATAGCTACTTTCTCAGGATTCTCTTGAATCCCTATGAGTATTTTATCAAATTTCAGATAAAATTGATTATCTCAAATAAAACACAAGTATGAATCATGCTTTCCTACTGAAAACTAACTAACTGAATAAATAAATAAATAAAGTTGCTTTTTGCCACTCCTGTGGAAATAAATAATTATCAAATTGGTGAATCTGTCTCCTCTGGGATCCCCTCTTCCCCAGGGACTGCATGGATGGCATACACCTACTGCAATTATCCCTAGACTAACTACAAAAGCATCCCCTTTTCTGTTAAGGATGGCTCTATGGGGAAGTACCCAGCTGATTATACACCCATATTTTAGAACATGAAGACTCTCAAAGAGAAAGGAATACTTCTAGACTCATGACCTGTGGTTTGCTACCTGTGTTACAAAAGGTCTGCCTGGCTTTTAACTGAGAAAATTACCTAGAAAATTCACAGTAGAGGAAAAAAATGTATTTTACATAGTATAGGACAGGTGCTCCTGAATTCCTGTGTATTTCACAGTGCTCTCATGCATAAAATAGAGTCTTCAGACGCTGCCTTCTGGGAACCAAGGCCATGTCAAAAGTGATCCTGCACTTATGAGCCAGCAGAGGGGGCAGGATGAGTAAGGGACAGTCAAACAGAGAACAGGAAATTTGCAATTTTATTTTTTAGGGACAGCACTGAAAAAGTTATTAAAATCAATTTTTAAAAGTAATTAGTTCCTTCTAATAGTCTTGTCTTCTCTGTGCATGTCTCTGATAAGTGTACAACTTCATGTCAGGAGTTCTGCTCTGGCATATGCTTCTTTCAATGAAAATGTAGACTAGAGGTGATGGATTCCACAGAAGATCTGTAAATCTGCCACATAAATGAGCCCACTTCGTAATGGTGTATTCAAAAGAGATGGCTAGTCCTGCACAGCCCCTTACAGGTATTAAAACCTAGTTGTTTGTATTCTAAAGATAAGGATTACAGCATGAAACTCAAAAAATGAGCAGTAAGATCATGTCCCTTGACAGGTAATGCTGTGTAAACCCTTCTGCCTCAGAATGAGTGTTTCTAGAAGCCTAAAATTTTTAAATACTGATTATAAGTCAATGATGCAACACTCACGAGGACTGTGGCCTCTGAGCAAAGGTGCAAAACGGAACACAGAAAAGGTATTATTGTTATTATCATTATCATTATGCTTTTGTTTTATTTTATTTTACTGTGCAAATGCTTACACACAGAGCAAATCAGCAAGGGGGTAAAACACATGCAGCCTACAGCAATGTCTAGCTACTTCAAAGGAAGTCATATTTATTATGCAGCACTGCAACAGTGCAGCCTCCCCCTGCACTGAGAGTTGTCCCTTGTGTGCATTATGCTCTGCTGTACCAACACAAAGGACAGGGTTTGTCTCACCTAACCTGGGATGCCAATGGTACAAGCTGTTCACTGCAGGTGCTGTGAAAATCCACGGAGACAAATAGGCAATTCTATAGCACAATCCTTGCCATTTATTTCAGACCTGTAAATTAGGATAAGATAAGCTGCACCCGAGAAAGAGGCCCAGAGTGATTAGAGGACATGGAGAAGTCTGGATTTGAGAACTGAAGTCCACCCACGCTGTCTGCTCCCGAGGGCCCATTGTCTCGACACACTAGGCAGGCAAAGAGCAGAAGCTGAAGCACTGACAAATATCACAGTGCTCCTATGGCTCACTGTTCTAACTCACTAAAAAAGCTGGCTTTGGGGGGATTTTTTTCCCATAGTGCCTGTCTTAATTTTAATTAAAATATTCTAACTCCAATGAGCAAATTCATCACAAACCTAAAAGTAAAGAAATAAAAAAAACTAGTAAATCAGTATGATCTTCAAAACTGACCCACACTAAAACTGTCTTCATGCTTCATCAAAGAACCTCTGACTAGAATTTTGCTCCAAACTGGCTCATTTCCTGATACAGCTGTACAGAAAGATTACAAAACTGGGCACAATTTGTACTGTCATTACCCCTCTGCAACCAGCACATTAAGGTTGCAATTTACCTGCTATTGTGAGACTCAGAACATTTCAGCCACTCTTTTAGCAAACTACCTTAATCACAAAAGTGATGGAGTGATAACAAATGAAAAAACTTTGGGATTTGGGGATTCTAATGGCCCTTTTGAACTCCAACTGAATCACAGAAATGTTAGAGTGAGTGAAAGGATGATATCTGTTCCTCTGATTGCAAAACATAAGAGTTGTATTCTATTTTTAAGGGTTTTTTTTAAGGATGAGAAGCTATATCTGATGTTAATTTTGAGGTGATAGTTTCATTGGTTTGTTGGTTTAAATTACCTGAGATGTTCAGACATTCTCATTTTCCTTTCAGATTCTCTGAAGAGAATAGAATTGCAAGCAGCATCTTGTGTCATGTACTGATTGCTTCTTCTTTTTTTTTTTTCTATTGGCTTTAGTTTATTTTTTTCAGACAGTTTTTTTCCTGCCTAATAAACTGTTCCAATAGTAGTGTTCTGTTGCTGTAGGATTTTTTTTTATGATAATATCAAGGAAAACAACACTCATCCAAGAGCAAACACTAACATTGTTGCATTCAGTATAATCTCTAGCTGTAAATCCATTCACAGTATTTTTAACTACAGAGAAAATATGTCTCTTTGCATCAAATATTTCACTTCAATTCTCCAATATTCATGACTTTGAGTATGCAGAAGACAGAGGAGTTTTGGTCTAGTTCTGAGAAAAGAGATTCTGTCAGAGTTCTCTGATACGGGCACATCCCATATGGCAATCAAATTATTTTCTAGGCTGCATTATTCTAATATGAATTTCATTAGTACTCTAAAGCTGCAAAGTAGTATAAAAGAGGTTAATTATATATAAAGTATCTGCAAAAGCAGCTCATATTCCAAGATTCTACTCATTATGGAATTTTAGCAGAAGTTAACTTCAGGCACACTTTCTGTCATTTCATGGGAACTATTTGAGCAGCTGAAGCAATTGATCTCCTTTGGTACCCTGGTGAACTTGGACCTAAATGAATAAAAGGCCATTAGACAACTGAATATTCCAAGATTATTATATGTTCTGATTATTATAGAACTGATTTTGAAGAAGGCAAATATTCTGCTCGCCCTAAGATCAGTTTAGTGGGTGTTGCACCCAGAGTATAAGTGGAATTTTATAGCTCTTCTAAAAATTCTGGAATTGGAGTTTTGCTCTGGAGATAGCAAAATCCATCAACATTTCATGAGGAAAATTAAATTTGCAATAGTCTATGTTCTTAAAGAGGCATGTAAGGACATTTTTGTTTTAATGTACTGCACAATCATATCTGTATGCATATCAGACAAATTTAACTTTACCAGAAACAGTTACTTATTTAAATTAAGGCAGTTGCAGTTCAAACACACATCTACAGACATGGCACTAGGGCTTTGCTCAGACAAAACCTCAATACTAAGCACTGACATAGTACACTCATACAGTGCAGGAGTTCATATATAACCTCTGTAATTTTTTTTTAATAATAACAATCCCACTGTTAACATGAATTATTTTGGTGCTGTTTAAGTATCAGAAAATCCTCACTGTAAGCATCAAAGAGTTAAGTTAGGTATTCATGGCTTCAAAATGCTGTAATGCTCCTGTTTGAACACCTTACCTGGGTCCTGCAGACACATGTCAAGCGACCCATCATTGTCAGTTCTCATTGCTGTTACCTAAAAGGATTCCCTGCTGCAGAACAGTCCTGTGCTGCAATAGGAATGGCAGGATACTGAAAACAGACTCTTTTATGACAACAGGAGCTTCATTTACAGTGCACACATACTGTAAGAGCAGTCCTGGGTTTCCTACCAGCATGCCTGAGCTTAATTACACCTGCTGTAATCCTGAATCACCAGGCAAAGGCCTGGAGTAGCACTTCAGTGCCTCCCTGAATTCAAAGAACAGCTGAGATGGAGCCTGCAGACAACTAATGCGCTCCAACAACAATGCAACAGTACTTTCATGGGGTGAAGAGAGGGATTTCAAAGGAGCTGCCACAGAGACTACACATTGTTGAGAAGCCAGAGACACTGTTTTGTGTACTGCTCTACCCTCTAACACTTGCACTTGGAGCTAAGCTTTTCAAAATGAAATGAAATATGAAGTCTCCTGGATCAAATTTGAACATTGGGAGGTTATTATATGTTTGTTTTTCAGCTGCTGGGTTGGGGTTTTTTTCAGTGTTTACATCCATCATTTTTCTACCTTTTAAATAAGACTCTTTCCAGTTTTCCTTCTTTCTGCAGGTTCCAATGTTTTCTTCATTTTTGTGTGTTTACTGTTGCTGCCTGGCATGAATGAAAATCGGGGTCAGCACTTTGATTTACCCTCCAGAGTTGTTTCAATACTCTGAAACTCCTGCTTCTTTTGCAGTCCACCTTTCTTGTAATGCAGGGGTGGAAAGTCTCCTGGGCAATGTCTGACTCTTAGGACATTCAAGCCACAAGACTTGCTACTGTCATAAGGGACACATCTCTCTTGAGAGGGGCAGTACTCATCATGAGCCAAGGAGCCTCAACTGGCTTTAGAGAGGAGAGTGTCCCTTTCTTCACCTAGTCATTGCCGTCTCTGGTGTCCCTGCAGCCCCATTTAGCATCCAGAATATGTTTTAAGGCTCTCAACCAAATAAAAATAATTATTTTCCAACTAATTTTTGGGAAAGCTCCAAAATCCTACTTTACTATGCCCTTGTTTTTAACTTTCTCAACCATATTCCAGCACAGGTACTTTTTATGCTAGATCAGATAAAAAATTCATTTTGTCCATAGTTGCACTCACATACTCTGGTAAACTTCTCAGTTCTTCATCCTGGTAAAACCCTTGTTCTGCATAAAACTTAGCTGTATCTGTTGACTGAAATCTCTCTTCTATCGGATTAGAAATATAGACCATAGTGAAAGTCACTGACAAGTTACACACAATTTCTGTTTTCATATTATATTTTAGGCAGACTATAAGGTAGTCCAGCCTGTAAATGACACATGTCCAAGACACAAAAAAAATGGAGAAAGCATATTAAATACTTTTTCAAGGGTTTTTTTTGGGACAGCAGACTAATAAAAGTAATATAATCTACAGAAGAAACCAAGAAGGTGCTAGGGGGAACTTCATACAGAGATTTAAAAATCTAACCACTTGAAACAGCTTCAAAGAATAAACATGTCTTTATGAATAATATAATATTCAACCATGTTTGACACCACCATAAAAAATTATGTTAGGATTTGCCTTTGGATAAAAAGTAAACACATCACATTTTCAAGTTACCTTTCCCAGAAACTCAAACAGAAGCTGTGTTATAACCTCACTGAGAAACCAAGGCACCAGTCTGTGCATCTGAAATACTGCTAAACAAAAACAATCAAGGCAAGAAGCTTGGGCAGTGGTGCTTCCATCACCTGAACTGCTTAACTCTTAGCTACAGAGGTCAGGTTTAAACTGTGCCAAGTAGCATCTCCTGGGGCAGTGCCTAGGCAAAGTTCAGGAGACACCACATGCTGTCTGCCATTCCTAATATGTGGTCTGGATAAGACTGCATTAGCCTGGGCTCCCTTCACACACTGCATCTCAACAGGGCTTGCAGCGCCTGAAGTGTCCCTGCTGGCCCTTGTGACACATCCCAGACCTTGCAAAAGATATTCTAGGACTTGTAGTATGAATTTACAAACCCAGTGAACTGCCCTCATGTTGTTTCAGACATTTGAACTGACAAAGGAAAAGGAAAAAACCCAAACAAACAAAACTCCCTCAAAATCATAACTATTTTTTAATAATAAAAAAGCTTGACCTGAAGCCCAGAAGAGATCCAGAACCAAGTGAAGTTTGGTTTCAGCCAAGATGTAATATTTGGCCTTAAGACCAGAGGAAGGTCCCTAATCATGTTTTATTCAGCAGTAGAGAAGCAGTCATTGCATCCTCCTCTCATTAGCCAGTAGTAGATGTTAAGGGGAAATGTGTATGAAAAGGTTCCACAGGCACATCTTTCCAAATTTTAGAAATCCTCTGGTTTAGGATTTCCAGGTTCAGATGTTGACTCTAGAACACTGTGCTCAATAGATGATTTTATTCAGTACTATTATTTGGACTAACACACACTTTCAATTTCTAGAATGCCTTGCCACAGGTGAGCCCTAAAACTTAATGTTCTGTCTCTGTAAAGAAAAAAAAAAACCCCATTCTTTCCGCTGTTTTAAAATCTACTGTGCAATTGTTTCATTGGATGGCACCTTGAATTTCTTTTCACTAAGAAGAGTTTATCTACAATGCTCCTTCTCTCTGACACTTTTCTGTATCTTGGCCTGTTCTGCCTTATGTTCCTTATCTTCCCTAATTATATTGTGGGCCTTTCTTGTCCTACTTAAATCCTGTGAACTTTACTGCATACATTAATCAAGATGTGGGTGGTTATATGTTGTTTTAACTACAAATATATAAAAGAACATATATACATTATACATAGTGGACACACCATAGCAAGATAATTTCCTTTCTTAATAGGTCAGACATTTCCTAACATTGCGCTGTATTTTGACCTATTGAGCATTGGGTTCATGTTGTCAGAGAACTATCACAAGGTCTCCAGGCCTTCTGCTAGGGAGTCATGGATAAATTACAGCTCAGTAGTGTATATATGGAAGTTATATCAACAGTCCATCACCTGGGTTTTTTCTGACCATTTTTAATATGCCTCAAAGAAACTATTCATTTTAAAAGAATATTAAGGTACAAGAATTTATACACTTACCCAAAAATATAGATTTTCCTCATGTTACCAACTTCATTAAACAAATCATCTACAAGAATAAAACAATAACTTTTGTTCATTAAGTAGTTAAACTTCTCACTCTTTCAAATCTATGATCCTCTGTTGTGCTGATGCCTTAAGGCTGATTCTGCACTACTTGTGAACTATAAATCAAGAGCAGAATAACTCAGATAACATGACTGATCAACTCAATATACAAGCTTCTACTTACACAATATAATAGTGGTTATGGAGAAGCACAGTTCCCTACCACTAGCAGCCAGCTGCAGCTGCACCTACTTATTTCTCTGTATTACTGATAACAGAAGAATAGAATTTTCTGCCTCCTTTGCATTTGTGCAAGTGACTTCATAAAGCAACAAGACAACGATGAAGCACTCTTTTATAGACTTGGTCTAGTTTAATGCCCCCTGAGGCTATACAAGACAAGATTTTTGTCCCACATAACTTACTCTAGCACAAAAAAGACAGTAATATATTAAAGTAAATAAATAAATATTTAATGAGATTGTGTGAAGCAAAGATTTTCATCTTAAACAGGTAAGAACAAAGAAGGAACTTGCTGTCATGTAATCAGCCTCCCCTGGCTACTATTTGAATGTCTTCAAATAAACATTGCTGCAAAAATACTACTCCAACAGCAAAGAAATAACAAAAATTCCATGTGGCAACTCTTTCCCAAATAGAGAATTAAAGAAGTCTCTATGAACCTATACAGTGCATTCCTGACAGAAAATAGTAATATAACAGGTACTTATAGCAACTGAAGAAAGAGAGCATCCAATTTTTATTCAAAAAAAATTCATAATATATTTAATTATTCATTAAGTCTTTTCCTTATCACTCCATAATTTCCTACTCTGAAACTATAACTCACATGTAAAATAAAAAAAATTGTATCAATTGTAATTTAAATATAATTTTATTTATCTTCTGATATCTTCTGATTTACAGTCCATTACTGTATCTTTACTTAATAACTCATTTTTCATATTATTCAAGTGCTTTCAGGGCTTTGGTATTGTGTTTCTGGGGTTTGATTTTATTCATTTCTAATATAACCATTTTACAGAGTCTCCAAAGAATAAGTCAGAAAGGAGTTGGCACAGTAAAATAAAAATGGCACTGTAATCGTAAAGAGCTGATTTTTGGACAGGACCACTCTGTGAGATTTGAAAGTTATCCCTATAGGGCAATTCAATTTGAAACTTCTGAAGTTAGTTATGTGTGGTGGTTTTAGGGTTTTTATGCTCTGAGATAGGATTAAGAGAAAAAAACAAGGCAGGCTCAAACTTCAAAGATATAAAGATAGTTTTATTTACACACACTAAAAGGAAAGAGAAAAAAAACCAAAAACCCAAGAATCAAAATGAAACCTTCAAAACACTTCTCCCCCCCCTACCAGCTTCTTTTCTTTCTCACAGACATTGTATAAAGGCAAGAACTCAGAACCCAAGGTCTGTACCTCTTATAAAATATCTTTCATCAGTCTCTTTAGAGAAGANGAAAAAACAAAGCAGGCTCAAACTTAAAAGATAAAAAGATAGTTTTATCCACACACATGAAAAGGAAAGAGGAAAAAAAAAACCCACAAAGAATCAAAGTGAAATTTTCAAAACACTTCCACTTCCCCCACCAGTTTCTTTTCCTTCTCACAGACATTGTCTAAAGGCAAGAACTCGGAACCCAAGGTTTCTACCCCTTATAAAATATCTTTCATCAGTCTCTTTAGAGAAGAAGTCTCTTCTGGTTATGGTAACTCTCCACAAGGAAAGAAACAGTCTACTTGTATCTTAGCTCTCACACAAGACAGACGCCCAGAAAAAATTCTGTCTCTGTGGTTCTCCCATAACATGCAGCTTTTCTCATCAGCTGCACTTGGATCATGGACTTTATGCATTCTGGGGTGTTATTTTAAAAATTAAGAGTTAAAGTGCAAAAGGATGTTCTTCATTCCATTCAAGGGCAGAAATATCTCTCACTTCTGCTCAAAACACTGGCACAGAGGACTTGATCACCTCAAGCATCTTGCTCAAATACCTCAAGGGACCACAAAGTCTCTGCTTCACTTAGTCCATTACAAATACCTTTGCTCAAAAACCACCAATCTGAACAGTCATTTCCCCAGTTCATGTTTTCCATGGTTTAAAGATATATTCTAGCATATTATAGTCTGTTACCACAATTCACAAAAGATTTTCAGCCTAAGGCATCTTCTCATCTCCTCATCTCTTGAGACACAACATCTCTTTTACAGCGCTCAGTATCTTCGTGCAGCCTAAATAGAAATGTCCCTACTATAACTTTCTCTTCACCCTAGAGAGGATCAATGTTCTGCAAGCTTCACCTTGGCAGAGAAAGAGTTAACTTTAGCTCGGGTCGGCAGATGGTCACGTGCTCTCGGTCAGCCAGCGGCAGCAGCCCGCAAAAGACTCTGAGGCCACATGATGGAGGGGTGGGGGGAAAAAGCAGGAACATCTGCCAGGGTTATGATAGCTTCATTGGTAGATGCAGCTTTCACCCTCCTCCACCCCTCGGTCTCATTTGGGGTAGCTTAACCCAGGCTCGGAGCCACTCCAGGTGGAAAGGTGGGGGTGGAATCGGCTGTAGTTTCTCTCTCTCCACGAACAGTGGCTGGAACTTAGTCTGAATGGAGCTGGAGCATATATTTCTCCCCCCTCCCTGCCCTAGAGTCACTGAGCTTGGCAGATATTTCGAGTTAGGCACGGCCCAGCAGGACTCCGGCTCCCCCCAGGCCAGACCTAGCCGGGGCTGCTTCTTTACCTCTCTAGTGGTGAGCAGTGAAAAAAGCGAGTTCCCAGCGTTCCCAGCCTGATATGAGCATTAGCAAAGACTCACTTTACTTTCTCATTTGCTGAGCAAGATGTCAATCACAGGTCTTTGCAGGTAACTGTTTCCTCTTTAACTAGAAGCTGTGCTAAACCATTACATTATGCACTTTATAACGCATTCTAAAGATGAGAAGAAAGACTATTGAGAGCTTTAAGAAAATGTTGGCGGCATTTAAATGAAAGACTACCCACACCTTCTCACATATTTGTTTCAGCACATTATCCTTGTGTAAACAGGACTGCTAATTTCTGCTTAAGAGTAGGTAGGTACTGAGAAAGATTTTTTTTTTGTTTTTTGGTTTTTTTTTTTGTTTTCTAGGTAGCTTTATTGGATCTCAATATATAAAGGATCTAGGCAAAAGGAGTGGGTTTTAGTTCAGTCTTTCCCCACTCTTTCTTGTAATATAAAAATGAACTATTGTCAACAGGGACCACTATTTGCTCTTGCAATACAATACATAGACTCATCATATATTTCTTAACATGTAGAAGAATGTTTAAAAAGGGATCAAAGAATTTCCAGAGGTCAATGCAGATTCACCCAGTAAAGTCTAGTTTTATTTTAGTTCACAGGCTGAGAAAAAGTCTACTGTTTGTCCTTGATGAAGATAAATCTCTGCATACCTGAGTACACCATTCACAGTTCTGCCAATAGAGCAGAGCCTTCAAGGCTCCCAGACAGACTACACATGCAGAATTGTAGGATCTCCACTTTCTGGATCAGAAGCTGTTTCATGGTTTGGTATATGGCATTGATAGGTACACACCATTTGGACAAGGAGAACAGGCACAATGGATTCCAGATCCTATTTTCTACTGACTTTAAGGCATCCTTTTTCTTGTTGTTTTAAACACTATAAATTTGTGTCCTGGGCTGATGCTGGCCAGATGCCAAGCACCCACACAAGCTGCTCACTGACTCCCCTCTGCAGCCAGACAGAGAAGTGAAAATTTAACAAAGGCTTCATGTGTTGAGATAAGGACAGAGATGGCTCATCAAATACCATAATGGGCAAAAAAAAAGCCTCCACTCAGAGATATGAAGGGAATTTCTTACTTAAAAAATAATAAGAAATAAAACAAGACCTGAAATATGCCTTACCCCCACCCCTCCCTCCTTCCGAGCTTTTCGTCATACCCCAGAGGAGCAGGGGCACAGGGAATGAGGGTTATGGTCAGTTTATCACCTGAGGCTTCTCCTGTGGCTCAGAGAGTCATTTCCCTGCTGCACCATGAAGTCCCTCCCACACGAGATGGTTCTCCATTAACTTCTCTGATATTGCTCCATCTCGTGAGCAGCAGCTCTGGGCAATCTGCAGAAAATGGGTCTATCCCATGGGCAACAGCCCTCCCAAAATTGCTGCAATGTGGTTCACTCTTCCATTGGGTGCAGTCCTCCAAGGACAGGCTGCTCCAGCCTGGGAGAAGGGCCCCTCTTTCCACTGGGCTCCCATTGGGTCACAGCCTCCTCCAGGCATCCACCAGCTTCAGCATGGGCACCTCCATGGGCTACAGGGGGATCTCTGCATCCCTGTGATCCTCCACAGGCTGCAGGGACACAGCTGTCTCACCATGGTCTGCACTGCAGACAGCAGGGGAATCTCAGCTCCGGTGCCTGGAGCAGCTCCTGCCCCTCCTTCTGCACTGACCTTGGTGTCTGCAGAGTGGCTCTTCTCACATGTTCTCACCCCACTCTTCTCTGGCTGCAATTAGAACTGTCCTCTCACTTTCTTTCTACTTGATACCACAGAGGCATTATTACCATTCCTAGTTGGCCCAGCCTTGACCAAAGGCATGTCTATCTTTGGAGCCACCAGGGACTCACTCTGCTGGACACTGAGGAAGTATCTGGCAGCTCCTTATAGGAGCCACCCCTAGAGCCCTCCCACTACCAAACCCATGGCCATGCAAACCCAATACAATTTGATTACATAAAAATCATGGTAATGATTTTAGGCTGCATGAAGGTTATAGCGTACATAAAAGGATATTTTCAGTCCAAGGATGCTTAAAACTCTGACAACATAATACATGCCACTCTTTTCATTGCCCACAACAGCTTACAGGGTTTGGCTGGAAAACAAACAAACAAACAAAAAAATTTACTACAACAGTAGTTTTCTCTATGAATTTGATGGCTAGAGATCTATCCATTGTGAAGCTCCCATGCTATGTTCTGCATGCCTGGAGCTTTCCAATCAGTGGAAAGTTAGTAGTGAGTTTTTCACGGTGTTGTGCTATCTGGGTTAGCTAAAGACCCTACACCAATATACATAGAAATATTTCATAGAAAATATTTATACAATTTCTTCATAACATAAGAGAGACAGTTTATTGCCACCAGCATTCATCCTCCTGTTTAGGAATGGAAAATCGTGTACAACCTGGAAAAATGCAGGGTCAAATCTAAGATCAGGAAGAAGTCGCCTTTAGTTACCTGATTATGTAAAAACAGACACAATATTCTCATCTTCTGAAATAAGTACTACCTTTCATAGTCTTTCCCCAGGTGAAATGGTTAAATTATCAGACTTCCAGTTCGAAAATTTAATATTTACATACTAGCATCAGGCTTTTCAAGGCATAGATTAACAGCAGAAAAAACCTGCCCAGACATAATTACCATATTAAAAGACAGCAGGTAGCAAGCTTTTCCAGGAAGAAGAGGAGGGTTCCTTTTTACTTAGAACACAGCAGAGGGTAAAATTAATTTCTCAATTATCTTAAGTCAACCTGTAATAGCACACTTCTGAATCACTGGTACACTTATCAACAGCATCAATTTTTCACTAGATTTATCCATTTTTTCAGTCCCAAGAAATTTAGCTAGACCTACTGGTGAGCATTAATCACAGTTAATGTTGTGCACTTTTTCAAAGTATACTTTTTCTAAGTCAAACTCTATTAGTCAGAAGTAGGAGTGAAAAATGTATCAAAAGGATCAAAAGGAATTTTTTTAAATGCCATTTCCCACCTCCTACTCATCTCTCCTCCTAATTCCCCCTCTCACCCTTCTCCCCCTCTTCTTCCTGGAAAGAATCACATATAAAATTTCACAAGTTCTTAATTAAATGGAACTAGGTTGATTTAAATTATCATGAAATCTAATATGATTTACTGACAATTTTAAGATAACTAAATATACCTACTTATATTTAGGCGTTTCTAAAGATGGTCAATAATTTTCTCAGAACAAAACCCCACATCCCACAAGATAAGATGACTGACATAGTACTCCGTATGTTGGAGGTTTAGTCAGCACCTTTTTCATCAAAACAGACCAATTTAATATTCTTTATAACTTCATTAGTATGCTCAAATGAGTAAGCACTTGGCAAACTAAAGTGTTGAACCACATAGTAATCACCTTACAATATCTAAAAAAGTGAAAATATCTGAACATCTGAATTTGTCACTCTCTGTTTTAGAGAAGTAGAGTGATAATATGTCATCTGGCTCTAGGAATACTTAACTGTGGAGAACACTCATTCAGACAGTTAGATAACAGTACAAGCTACAAAGAGAGAGAGAAACAAACAAATCAAAGTATTTTCAGAGGCACTCACAAGCTATTAGAGGTAAGATTTACCAATGTTAGCTCTGATAAAATCTCAAACTGCCTTGCATAACCATCACATTAAAGACTTCCAATTTCTTTGTTATTAATAATAAAATTGCCATTAAAATCTGAAACTGAAAGACAGAAAAAGAGGAAAAATGTACCTCTGAAAGGAATTAAACACCTCTGAAGATTATTAGACTTGATGTCAAGCTTTTTATTGGAAACCCTGAGACTGAACTTTCAATTAATGGAGCTCAGCTTTTGGATTTGGGCTTGATTAATTAGGTCTGTAACTGAACAAAAATAATAGCAGCAATGAAGAAAACTTAGAGCTCAAAAACAGATTGTTTGTGGCAGAGAAGGCATGAACACTGTGTACTCATTTGGAAATTTAGGGAAGTAGAAATATCAATAAATTCAGTGACGGTACTGAACTTAAGTAGGTGGACTCCTGACTTCACTGTACATCTGAGGAGCTTTGTGTGCTACAGGGGCAGAGCTCTGTATGGTCTATGGCTTTCATGGCTTATAACTGTGGGTACAGCTCTACAGTATCCGTTGTGGGGTGGAACAGATGTGTGTCGAAGTAGCTTGACCAGGCTTAACCAGGCCATTCCCAGAATTTGCTGCTCTCAGCCAGTGTTTTCTATGTTCATGCCTAGAGCTGACACTGGAAGACTCATAATTGTAATGAGAACTGCAAATTATTCCACTTTGAGAGGCAGCTCTTCTGCCAGTTTTTCCACTTGTCTTAGCTGAGAGAGCAAAAATGCTGACATTCCTTTAGCTTAACTTTAGCATGCATAGTACAACAATTCTGCCATCCTTTAATAAAACACTTTGAGATCTAAAAATGCAAACAACTATAGAAATGCGCAACGGCGTTATGCAGGTTGTTTATGTGCATGAATGTCAGAGATATCAATAAGAACATAGAAGGCACAGAGTGCTAAAAGCAGCATGTTTGCAATTGTACCCCATGAGCCTTGCTCACTGTATGCCTTAAATTTCAACAGTCATGAAAATGACAACAGGAGATCCAACAGTCTTTCACCTGAATAGAGATATTAATATTTAACCTTTCTGAGTTTGGGACATTTTGATGCATGAATCTTCACATTTGATAATTTCATGGCTGTCCTGGGTTGCAACGCAATATGTAACCAAAAGTATCTGTTCTATTGCCATCTGTTAAAACTGGTTGGGGAGGTGTTTTTCTTTATCATTTCCACGACCCATCCTCCCTCCAGGAAGATATCTGCTGTTAATGGGCCATTGCATGACTGATAATATTATATCATCCCATTATTAAATGCTCCACCCAGTGGGAGGAGCCAAGCATTCCCACCTGGATAAAACCTGAGATTCAGAACAGCAGGGTAGCCTGTTTCCACTGCATTCCCAGAGGAAGATTGGGCCCATCTCACTTCCACTGGACTTTCAGAGGAAAACTACACCCTTCTTACAGGATCATCTCTGCTCCAACAGAATCACATCAGTCACTCCAGGAGGACTTAATTGGACTGCTACCAACACCCTGATCAACACAGTGTCAGGTTTTATTCTGACTCTGTCACTGTTTTTCTTTTTTGTTTGTTTGCTTTTTTTGTACTACTACATTTCTATTTTAATATTCCTAGTAAAGAACTGTTATTCCTATTCCCGTATCTTTGCTCCTTAATTTCAAATTTACAATCCAGAAAGAGGGATTTACATTCTCCATTCCAAGGGAGGCTCCAGCTTTCCCTGGCAGACACCTGTCTTTCCAAACCAAGACAATGGCTGATACAAAATAAATAATTGCATTACTGATAATAATTGTATTATTGCATAGTTTCATTACTGATACAAAATAAAAAGCCCTGCTACTTCTGTTTCTGTAGAATTCTCCCATAGATAAGTATGTGGATGAACACAAACCTCATAGAGACAATCCTTCTACAGTACCAAACTCCACTAAAAAAAAAAAAAAACAAATAGAAGTTATAAAATAGAAACTAATTTTCATTCTTCAGAGTATATAATAATAATGAGATCAGAAGAAAAACTTTTTCCCCAGACACACTGTACCTGCTGACTGAAAGATTTCCTGTGTCACGTAATTAGGATGGGCCAGATTTGTACTTATCTTTAAAAAGGGTAGAAAGGAGCATGGGAACTACTGACCTGCCATCCTCAGCTCTGTGTGGGAGGATCATGGAGCAGATCCTCCCAGAAGCTGTGATAAGCCAAATGGAGAACAGGGAGGTGATTCCAGACAGACAGTATGGCTTCTTAAAGTACAAGAGTGGGTGGACTAGATGGCATTTAAAACATATTCTTCCAACTCAAACTATTCTATGATTCTAATAATGACTTTGCCATTCAGTATGACAATTTCCATGAGCCTGATCCCATGTATGAGTAAGGAAGATCTAAATATTGGTTGTTTTGAGGAAGTAACTTACAGGGTTTTTTTCACACATACCAAAGAGCAATTATTTACAACAGAGAAGCAGTCTTGTCAAATAACCTCATTTGGAACACCAAGTTTGTGTCCCATGTCATAGGTTTTGATGCAGAAGTAAAAAATTAATTCATGGGTTAATATGTGACAGAAAGTGGGAAGAAGATGCTCAAAACAAGTGAGAATAAGGTGTCACATAAACTATTTCCCTGGTGCACTTTGTTGAAAGAAAGGGTTACCTTAGCTCAATTTTATTGTTTGCTCATATTTGCAATACTCAGACATTTAATAAGTTCAACAGTGACAGTAAGTAGTCAGTAGTAGTACCTTGAGAAGCTGGACTGTATCTTCATCCTAATCTATGTTTGGCACTAGAAACTATTAATTCTCTGGACACTCTTTTATTAGCTTTCTTTCTTTCTTTCTTTCTTTCTTTCTTTCTTTCTTTCTTTCTTTCTTTCTTTCTTTCTTTCCCGTTCTTTCTTTCTTTTTTCCCCTTTCTTTCTTTTTTCCCCTTCTCTTCTCAGAGAGTGGAGAATAGGTATATGGTTTATACTAAAATGGAGAAATATTACTTCCCTGCACAATTAATCCCATAATCATTTTTAACGTTCTCAAGATTAAATAGAAGAGTTAAGGTAATAAACCATGTAAATGGGCATTATAGAAGTAAAACATTTTCAAAATCAGATAAGAGACTGAAAATTAAATGAAATTTAGAATTGCTATCAAATATAATAAAAGACAGGTGTTTAGCAATTAAGAAGGATTATCATTGTAACTGGGGCAGCTGAAAATGGTAAGAGAACAGATGTTCCATGAAAATACTTCCATATTAGTTCTATTTTAGTAAAGAATGCTTGATTTTCATTTGCTTCCCTGAAAATACTGCACTACTAAAAACTCATAAGAAAATTGGAAGCTAGTGATAATACTTTCATTAGCAGTTTCATAATACTATAAAATTGCACAATAAAAATAATTGTGCACTGGTTTTAAACATCAGTTAGGTGGCTATTGCATAGTTATTTGCTAGTCTTACTGAACATTAAATAATAGTTTTCAACTGCAATGTCTAAAAAAACCCATCAGACGATGGAGGAAAGAAACAAAAAATTCTCCTGAAGAATCATTTGTTGATTTAATAATATGCTCCCTCCTTTTTTTCTGATCCTAGCAAGTCCTAATGATAAAATATCTCATTTAATATTAGTCTGTCTTTCCAGAAGACATTTTAATGACCAGGTATTTTGCATTATTTATTTTCCAATTGGTGAAATATTTAGAAGAATTATATTTGCACTCTAGCATTTCATAGCACTAAATTCATGAGGATGATTCACGTTTTATCAGGGTAATTTTAGGCAGATTTTCTAATGACCAATGCTGGCGTTATACACATACAAATGTACAACAGACATAAGGTTAGATTTTTTAGATTAAGCTTTTTATTTTTGCAAATGTCATATCACACACAAGCTCGAGTGGAGGAGAATATTTATATTCTTTATTGAATATAAAGATTCTTTACTACCAAAGAATCTGACAGCAAGATGAAGAGGAAGATTTCCCACTTCTGTAGATTTATGTCTATATCCAGAAGTTATATTATAGATAATGTATTATAGATTACGGAGATATGTCAAAACCCACTTTCAAAAATATGTGAAATATAATGATGAAAAATAAACACAAAATAAAATATTTATCTCAAACTTATCTCTACCTGATGCCAAATTATCTTCTTTTTTCCCCCACTTTTCCTAACCTAATTCTCCTCTGCCTTCAGTGCCTCTGTCTAGCTTTTAAAAAGCATGTGAACTGACTGGCAGGATTTCACAGACTGAGAAAAGGCCTGTGCTGGTCTGTGAAAACATGACCTAACACCCAAAGATTAAGTGAGAAAGTACAGACATCAGCTGTTGAATCCACTGATTGCTCCAAAGACTTGCTCCATGTGGGACCACAGCAACCGTTTATTGAGTTTGCTCGGAGCTGGCCAACAGTACACAATTTTCACATTGTTCACAATGTTGATCACAAATTTAAGAGAATTATTGGAAAACTGTACCTGAATTTGTCATCCATTTATTTATTTATTTTTATGCAATTAGAATTTATTGTAGATTAATTAATTTGAGGGGGAAAATACTAATCTTTTTAGAAAGTATACTAAGCAAACATGTCAGAAGTAAAATATCTATTTTGAGTCTTAGCTTGCTGATATGAGATTTCTGTCTTCAGTGTTGTTACTAAGATCTAATACAGTTCTTATGTACCTAGAATTCAGAGATTACAAAGCATAGCTTTTAGATGCCTCGGGGGTGATTTAGACTTACATACTACGGAGAAGAAAATATTGGGACAAAGGAAATTATTCTTTGTGTCAATGTTGAACTCTTGTTTTTTTAATTTCCTGAAATGGGATTGAAAGTTTCATTCTGAAAAAAAAACCGAACTGACTGATGTAGAGTCAAAAAATCATATCAAACCAGCTTCTAATCAGCTTCTAATGTTGTCTTTTGAATGGAAGAAAGATAAAAGACAATGACAAGATAATGGAAGAAAGGGAAATGTCAACAAAAAAAAAGTGTGAAGAATACAAAGCAACAGATAAATTTGTCTAATACCTGAGGTAAAAATTTAAAGTGACACGGTTTTCTCAGTCTGCTCAGATGAATGTGGTCAAACAAGCTGCATAATAAAATTAAGATGTAGTTTTGCTTTCAGTAATTGAATTCCTCAATAATTATTTGGAGAAATAAACTTTTCAAAGCAACACAACAGTACAATGTTTATAATACTATTAGCAATGTAATTTGGCCCTTAATTTAAACATTTAGAAAGACACAAATTGTTCCAACTGTATAAAAAGATTTTTGGTGTGAAGTTTAACTTGGTAATGAGATCAAATCATTTTGTTGTCTAAGATTTTCCATTTTAATAGTGAAATTTAAAAAGAGTGATTAATGCATTTTAGTGGTTCTAAACTAAGTATAAAGGACAAAACCAGTATATTCACAAGACCACTTCCCGTATATTTGGCATTCCGTCCATATAATTTATGCCTCGTTGAATTTAAAAGGCAGTGACTCCAGTGTACTTCACAGTTATCAAAAACCCCAACATTTCATGACAACATATGAACCAACAAACATCCTGACATGAAGCTGTTCTTTCTATTGGATATTGACTGCATATTTACTGGTTTTGTACCACTGACTGAAATGGGGCAAAAGTTTTACACTTGCAAGTTTCCACACAGTTTGTTCCTATTCAGACTGAGTATCTATCACAGAATCAGGAACTAGTGTGGGTTCTTCACAAATTATTTTAAGGCACTTTACAGTCTGAATGCAATGAGAATGAGGCCTTTTAGCAACTGCATTTCAGCATGGTGATTTAAATGTTTTAATGATTTCATACTGTTCCTTTCTCTATTCTCAGTGTATACAAAAAAGTGAGTCAATGCCAGAATAATATTTATTTTGCTTCACCAGCAGCCATTCACTTGACAGCAGGAGAGATACCTATATAAGGTATTTGGAACAAAAGTTACCTCTAGGGTTATGCTTTGTATGGGGAATATCTTAATTAAGTTACATTGCAATATTGAACCTTGAGAATGAGGTCGTAGCCTGCTGTAGCATGAAAGCCTTTAATTTGCACACTTCTGTTGTATTGAATAATCAAGGAAAGTTTAATTGAGCACTCTAGAGCCCTGGGTGTTCAGAGTTTCTATGCACTTATATTATGTTCTCTGTTCTGTGGTTTAACTCCACATAGATATTTAGAAGCTCATTTAAGGCAATTAAAAACTACAGCTGGGTTTTTGTTGGACTGGCTGTGCTCAACCTAGTTGGGTAATTAGACTCAAATGGATACCTTGCACCCATTTCAGCCTCAAATTTGTGTGAAGCAGAAAAACATTTTTTTCCTCAGAGTTTTTGCTCTTACAGAGACCAAACAAATACATGTGATTTACAATAGAGTCATAAAATTATTTCTTCATTGCTACTAACAAGTCACACTAAGGTGACATTTTAAAAAGAATCCAAGGTACCTTATATTAAAAATATTTTGGCAGCTCTTGGGATTTCTTAGTACTGGCTTAAATCCCATGTAAGATTATTTGAAAACCTCACTTGCCTCAGACCTCAATAACTTGAAATGTTTGCTGGGGCTCATAAAACCACCTAAGTGCCATTTGTGTGTCAGTAGTTGCCTAGGTCTGAAAAGTAGGTCCTCAGGAACCTGCCTGAGCTGCCAGGCTTCCTCAGGGCTCCTGCATTACCTATGCAAACAGCTTCTGCAAAGCCGGTAGGCTGGCAGCTGAGTCTGCTTCCAGACATACCCACAAATCCCCAGGCAACATCCTGTTCAGGTTCATCAAGAGCATTTCACAGCTGTGTCCTACAGGGAGTTCCAAACCACACACCGTCCTACCTGCTCTGCCTCCAGCAGCTGGGAGGCACAGAGAGAGGCACTGCAGGGACATCTGCGCTGCTTGGCACACAAGGACCAGGGAGCCAGTTCAAGCACTGAGCCCTTCAGCACAGAAACTGCCCATGCATTTATTCCCTGGACATCGTTTGTACCATCCCAATTCACACCCTTCAGGATGGATCTGCAACATGCAGGGCTAGCCGTCGCTGGCCTGGGGGCAATCAGCATTACACAGCTTGTAAGGCCAGGAGTCAATTTTTGACTCAATAATGACTGGCCATGGAGAGTGAGACCCTTTCCATTGCACTGAACTTGCACCAAAATGAGCCTGGGAAGATAGCTGGGTCTATAATAGCATTCAGAAGTTTCATTCTCAGCTAGACCTGAGGAGAGGTAGAACGCCCTAAGCCTACAAATACAGGAGATTTTAAGGCAGAAATTCCTTTCTGAAAGTATTGGGGGGGGGGGGGGGGGGGAGGGACAAAA